>PVJI01000561.1:0-248826 GCA_004026765.1 Micronycteris hirsuta
TTTTTTTTGTCTAGGCATGCCTGTTACGTAGTAAGGGGTAGAGCCTTAGGTATTCGCCAGGGCAGGACAACCTGAGTTGCTCCATTTTGACATTGTATGTGGGGAAGGGGTCTGAGCAGGAACATGCCACTTGCTCAGCTCTCAGCTGGCATTCAGTCACTTCTTTCACTACCCACAAGCAAGTTGGGCCCTTCTGGTGTTGATTCCTGGGTGGGTAGGTTTGTGTTCATTCTAGGACCCTGTGGGTCTCCCCGACAAACTCTCCTGTGAGGCTGGGAGTTCTCTGTGAGGCTGGGAGTTCTCCTGCTGCCGCAACCCCCACAGGTTTTTTCAGTCAGAGGTTTTGAGGCTTTATTTCCCTACACTGGAACCCTGGGTTGTGTGGTATGTCTGGCTCCCCAGTTGTTCCTCCCAGTTTATCCTCACACAAATGCGGGACCATCCGTTCCGCCAGCCTGCCACCTTACCACAATTCCTCTCTGCCCAGACTGCCCATCTCCGCTTCTCCTACCAGTCTAGATGAATGTTTCTTCTGTAACTCCTTGATTGTCGTACTTCCCGATTTTCTGGCAGTTCTGGTTGTTTTTTGTTTTTAAATTTGTTGTTGCCCTTCTTTTGGTTGTGTGGGGAGGCACAGTGTATCTGCCTATGCCTCCATCTTAGTTGGAAGTCCACAAGGATTGAATCTTTATAAACGATCTGAGAAGACAACCGGTTATGTACTCTCTAAAACCATCTTAATGTCTCATCTCAAGCCAACCTTCTTGTAAGGAGAAGAAAGGGGTAGGTAAGGGGTTTGGAAAAAGGTTAATTGTATAAAAGTTGCAGTCTGATGGCACAGTTTTCCTACTACTTCTTTATCTGTTGATTAACAGTTCTTTATCTGTGTCGCTGACTTCCCTCCGTGGAACACAGTGGCTCAGATACCATCTCCATCGCTGGCAGACTCCCTGGGGCACAAAGGTTGGATTGCTTGTCGGCCCCCTGCAGTCATAGAGCTCATACATTGAAGTTCCTGGAATAACAGCTTTCCACATGCATTACCGTACTTTACCGTGTGTAATGCGCACCCATGTTTTCAAACACATTATACACAGGATAGTTAACGCCTGTGGTATGTGATCATTATACCCATGTATAATGCACATCCTTATCTTTCCCTGGAAAATTTGGCCAAAAAAGTATGCATTATACCCAACAAAATACAGTAATCACCTAAACCTATCAACTGTGACTAAAGCTACAATCTTTAACCCATGGTGTCTTGAGTTCCCCCATCACTGAGAGTATAAAACAGATCATAGAATATGCAGCCACGGTCAAGGCTCTCTCATTGTTCTTAGATCCAATGGAGTAGAGTTGCTGCTGCAGTCCTTCTTAATGAGGTGTCGGAGTTCCATCTGTCTTGTTTCCTTGGGGAGCTTAAGAGTGGTCCCGGTTATGCTCCGATTTCTAATAAAGTAGGGAAAGTCATGGGGGAAGAAAACAGATTCTTAATCGGAGATCTGCTGAGCTGTTGCTGCCTTTCTAGAGTTTTATTCTTATGGATTGATTTTGAAGATATGCGCGTCATTCATGTATTTGCACGACATACGTGTCTTTGAGTTGCCTTTTATTTAGAGTGCAGTAGTGAAGATGTAGGAGCCAAACTGTCGAGGTTTGAATCCCAGCTGCTACACCTCCCAGCTATGTGAGACGGGGGCACATGACCTTTTGTCTCATCTGTAACATGGGCTTGCTAGAAGTCCCCGCTCACAGGGTTATAATAACACAAAAGTTAATGCATGCCAGGCGTGTCATCCCGTGTCTCAAGCATTGGGAGAAGTCATAGTGTATTCCTGTCATCACCGTATTATGTCTCCCCTTGTTACGAGACTAAAGGGATTGGTTTGCTCCAAGCACAAAGCCCAATAAGACATGAACAAGAGCTTGCAGAAAGGAAGTAAGGGTTTATTTTTAGGAAGTGGCCCATGTCCAGAATCATAGGTGAGTTAATGCTCAAAAACCTGGCTTCCCAATGGCTTCCAGGAGACCAGTTATATTATGGAGGGGAACATTAGTCACGGCGACTGAGGGAGTTCGGGTCATTGTCTCTACTGATTGGTCAGTGCTAGGGATGGGGCTAGTTGATCAGTGCACCTGGTCCTGATGTCGCCCATGGTGTCTCTTCATCTGGGCCCAGAGTTAAAACGCATCGGAGGCCTAGTTTGATTGAAACTGTCTCTGTGGTCAGTGGACCCAAGGCTTTGTCTGTAGGATCATTTGATGCTAATCAGAACCTTGTTGTCCTGACTAGTCATTAAGGGAGTAGAAGTGCCAGGGAGAGGGAGGGAGGTGATTCAGGGTGCTCCTAGGCTGGGCAAGGCCAGTTTGAATCCAAAGGAAAGGAAGAGGAAAAAGTCAGATTGAAGAAGTGAAATTTCTGCACAGTTACACCCTCTCCCCTGTGCTTGTGGCAAGAACACGTCGTAGACCCCAGTCTGCTGCAGACTTGACACTGTTTAAAGTCTAAGGAGAGCAGAAGATAATCAGAGGCTTAAAAATCTAGTGGGCTAACTCCTAGGATGCATACAGACCCCTGCGAGCACAGCAAAGGGAGGACATGTGGAAGGAAAGACAGCGTTGGCCGGCAGCACGGGGGTGTGGGGGTGTGGACAAGGCTCCCTGGAGCAGCAGTCCCCTGAAACACCTCCTATAGTAGTTCATCGGTGCCCTTCAGCCCGATAGTTGTCACCACGCATGATCCTGTCAGCAGCGTTCCACCCTGCAGACTACCTGGTCCCCAACAGACCACACCTACCAGTCAGGCCTGTGCCACACCTGCGTGCCGGCCCCTCTGCCTGGGCCTGCTCTGCCTAGTGTGCTCCTTCCCTATCGGGTTTGAAGGCTCTCTGGCTTGGTGTCAGGCCCTCCTCTGTTTGCTCTCTTCTCTCCTCTGCCCTCAGCACTGGCTGCACATTAGAATCAGCTGCAGAGCTTGTAAAAGACGCTTGGGCCTGGGCCCCACCCGAGACCAGCTGATTCAGACGCTGGGGGTGGAGTATGAACACCTGTATTTTTACAAAGATCCCTGGTACCTCTAATGGACAGTTGCGGGGAGGACCACTGCCTTGGATAACCCCATAGGGCCTTGTACACCGGCCGCTCCCAGCTTTCCTGCCCCTGCTTATCAGCCCCACTCATCATCACACCTGGTGCATGGCAGGTGCCCTGTCTTCCTGCAGACACCAGGTCAGACAGCACCCCCACAAGCCTTCCCACCCTCCCGTCTATAGATGAATAGACCCAATTACTTTGCTTACTTATTTCTGTCTTCCTTCTACCGCAGCTAAGTTCCTGAGAGCAAGGGCATGGCCTGTCCTGCTCTGGGCTGTGTCTTCAGCACCTACAACTGTAGCATGTAGTAGTAGGTGCTTAAGAAATGTATTGAATAAATGGGTGGATTTTCAGTGCTCAGTGTTTATGGAATAAATGAGTTACACATGTCCGGTAAATGCTGACTAAATGACTAAGTTCTTGTGCTTTCTTGACCGAATGAATTTTTTGGACTGAGTGATTTGTAAGAATGTGGTAGGTGTTTATTGTATGAATGAGTAAGTTGTAAGGACTACTTTTTACAGGATGAAGAAATGACTTGTATGTGCCAAGAAATTGAATTGCCACGTGCATGCCTGGAGGAGTTACCATTTCCCTCGGGCCTCTGAGATTAGCCCTCGGACACAGCCCTGAGCTGTCCAGACAACTTAGGTCCCACGGAGCCTCCATCATTGTGACTGGATCACATTTCCATGAAGGAGAAACATGTAGCAGATCAAGGCTGACCTGGACACAGAAGACTGCCTAGGGGGGAGGCTCTGGATAGCTACCCCCCGCTTCCTAATCCAAAGGCCTGTGAAGAGGCAGTGCCGTCCCCCTCCCCTCCCCCTCCCATTTCTTGCAGATTCTTCCCAAAGGCAGATACACTTGGGTACCAAGCAAACCTGTCCTCAGGTCACAGGCTCCTACTCAGCCAGTGCTTCCTGGTGCATGCGTGCATTTACTCACCAGATACTTATTAATGGCTTTCTACTCGTCAGGTCTGTGCTAGGGATGTAGGCAGTGATTAGGACTCTCACATATAATTCAGCCTTATACGTGGCAATCAGTTACATGGTAAATCGCACACATACACGGGTGCAGGTACCCCAAAGAGACAAGCAGAGCGCTCCGACAGGCTTGAGTGCCGGCTGCCACACCTCCCAGCTGTGTGAGACTGGACCGCATGACCTTTGTGAGAGCTCAGGTTGGAGACTGAACGAGGTTGGCGAGAGGGAAAGTCATGTGGAGAAAGTGACATTTGTCCTGAGTTGAGAAAGAATTACCTAGTTAAGGGAGGGGGCAGCAGGAATGGCACATACAGTGGCCCGGAGGCAGCAGGGAAGATGGGCATAAGAGGAACTGACAGAAGGACATTGTAGCCTAGGCTCCAAGAGCAAGGGGAAGAGGAGAGGGGAGCCTTGAGGGCTGAGATGAGGATTTTGATATTTATCTTAAGATTGCTCCGTCTGCTGTGTGGAAAAGGGCCCTTAGGAGAGCAGGTACAAAAGCAGAGCCACCCGCGAGGCTGTGGCAGTGTTGGCCAGTGAGAAGTCAGAGTAGCTCAGACCAGGTGGGTGGTGGGAGAGTCAGCAGGACGTGGGGTGGTAAATTGGACAGATGGAGTGAGAGAGGAAGTGTGAAAGAGGATGTTAACATTTCCACTTTGAACCCTTGGATGGGAAGAAGCACCTTTCACTGAGATGTAGAAGACGCAGTTGACCGATTGCATTCCTGTGCCGACAGACATTCTGATGTACCATCCTATTGACATCATTCTTGGGTGTATGACTTGTTTTGGCCAATGAAATGTGAGCAGAAGTGACATGTCATTGCTGAGTAGGAGCTTTAAAGGGACATTACATGGTTCAGCCATGTCTCTTAACCTCTGAGACTGGGTCTCAGGTAAGGGCTGAACTCTCAACTGGAAGTGAAGCTGGCATGAGCAGGGAGGGCTCTTGGTCAACCAGAGATGGACATGCAGTAGGAACAAGAAGCGCACCTTTGTTGTGTAAGTCCATGAGCACTTGAGGTTCTTTGTTACTGCAGCATAGCTTAGTCCATCCTGACTATCCTGAAAAGGAATGAGTTTTGTGGATGGGGAGCAACCAAGGGTTCAGTTGGGAATGTTGAGTTTGCAGTGCATGTGAGATACATATGTGGTGATATCAAGTAAGTAGATGGAGACCTGGCTTTGAATTCAGCAGAGTGATTGCATCTGGAGGTATTTTACTATGTGTCACCAGTGAGAAAACTGAGAATCAGAAAGGTCCAGGACTTTGCCCGTGACCATCAGGAGGGCTGGTACTTGAACTCCGGACTGCCTAACTTCAGGAATGGAGCACTTGAGTCTGTCCCAATTCTGCCACCCACAGCCATATGACCTTGAGCACATTATTTCACCTGTTCATTCCTCAATTCCTCATTTGTAAAATGAAGATAATAATAATATCTACCTCATGGAGTTGTGAGAATTAAGAGAAAAAACCAATGTAAAGCGCTTAGGAAAGTACCTGGGCCACCTAGAAGGATCGTAGCTATGACAGATGTTGTTTTATGGGGTTTTTGTTATGGACTAAAATGCCCAGTGGTGGAAAGTGGAATAGGGCTGGCTTTAGGTCCAGCTTGATGCAAAGACAAATGCTGACCGATGTCCCCAGATTATCCCTAACTCTTGGCCCCTTTCACGGATGGTTCTCCCCTCGTGGTCACAAGATGGCTGCAGTGATTCCAGTCCTCACATTCTCTCAGAACCAGGGTAAGAGGAAAAGGCACAGGCCTCAGCCCCAGCATTCCTGGCGAAGACATCACTAGGTCTCACTGGTTCTGATCAGGTGACATGGTTTACTCCTGAACTCCAGAGGGAGGTCTGGGCTGTTGGGAAAAGGAGTCGAGGAGGCTGGGGAAACACCGCTAATGGCTAGCACTGGGAGCTGGTGGTGTTCGCTTCTGCTATGCCCTGTGAGGTTCTGGCAGACACAGCCCCGCTGCAGGGCCCTTCAGAGCCAGACGCTGAGGCCATGGTCCTTGTCTCTCTTTCTGCAATGGCCTCCAGGCTTTGGGGGCCTGACGAGGGAGCATCCTGTCATCTCGGAGTTCCCCCGCTTCTTGAAAAGAAACAGTCTGGGAGCATTTACAGAGATGTTGACCGACCCTTACCTTTTCGGGGGCCATCGTGGCCTCCCCAGGGAAAAGCCCCCACCGGCCCAAAGGCAGTGAGGGTGATCACAGATTCTGGCTTTCCCAGCTTCCCTGGCAACCGGAATGACTACAAGTGACCAATTCTGGTCAATGAGACAAAAAGGAAAATTGGTCGAGGTAGGGGGAATGTTCTGGCAAAGATTCTCCTTGTTTGGATCAGATATGTAAGAACACTCTTACGTTTTCCCTTTCTTTCCCCCTTGCCCTTGGTTCAGTTAGAAGTGTGGCCGTGGCCTTGAGGCCACAGCCAGTGGTGCAAGCCAGCAGTGCACGGAGGGGGCAGGCGGCAGAGAGAGCGCGCGCCTGACGTCATCCACTGAACCACGCACGGAGCATCCTATCTGGCCTCCCTGTTACGGGAGATAATGAAATGTTTTCATCTTCTGAACCACCATTGACTGGTATTCTCTTACCTGCAACCAAGTGCATCCCACCTGACTCTTTCCCACTGCCGCTGGCCTCTCATTGTGCCTCTGTCTTGTCCCCATTTTTTTCCAGCTACTATTTCAAGCTTCCTTCCTGGCACACAGCACTGTGTATTTATTAGTCAAGGTCCTCAGGTGGCGACAGCAGAAGCCACACTTGGCTATGTTGGACTTACAGAATTAACAGGAGGCCAGAGGAGCAATCTCAGAAAACAGGCAGGAGCCAAGAAACACTAGAGAGAGGGACCCAAGGGCCCCCAGCAAAAGTCATGCCACGGGAAAGCCAGGTCCACCTACCCCTGCCTGTGCTGTAACTGGGGGGAGGGGAGTAGAGCTTCTGCCAAAGATACGTGAAGGAGTGGTAATAGTAGCACTGACTGTGAGGTAGGCGATATTATCTGCATTTACAGACTAAAACTGAGTCATAGTTCCAGTAACCAGGCCATGGCACACCAGCATCTTCACCAAGGCTGTCTGGCTCATAGTAGCAGTTCCTCATCAGGAACATCAGAGAGCTTTTAGGAAGGGGAAGCTCCATAGCAGACAGCTGGAAAAGTCCACGTGTGCACCAGGCCCTGAACCCTAGATGGGCTGCGGGTGTCGCTCAGCCCCAGAGTGTCGGGGGGAGGGAGGGGAGACTTGGCTGCACCTGCTTGGGGAAGGGATTCGTGTGAAGAGAGACCAGGGCCCCAAGAACATCTGTGTGTCTTCAGAGAAGGGAGCAAAACGGATTGAGGATTTCCTACTGAGCTGGAAATGAAATGCTGTCAGCAGAGCCCATCTGTCAGGAGACTTATGGAAACAAGTCAGGGTCACATCTGGGCCACTGGTTCTCCCCCCACCTGGCCCATGTGTGGCCTCAGAGGACTGACCCTCTGCACTCTGCCAGGCTGATCCAAGGTGAGCCTTCCCTGCTAAGTGTAGGCAGTGCCCTCGGCTGGCCTAGGCACCCCAGGACCCCACACCCCGCTGAGTGTGGGCCGACCTCAGGCCCTCCCCTCTGGCAGATGGCAAAAGCCCTAGAGGTCTAAAACCAGCAGTCCCTGCCCAGATCCGGCCCACATACTTACTTTGTTGATCCTCATCGTGGCTTTTGTTGGTAATGTTCTTGAGAAGTATTTATTTAAGGGCTAGAAATACATGCAAATAATTGGCAAAAGGTAGCTAGTGGTGTACAGTGAGAAGTAAAGTTCCTTCCCTCCTCTTTCACAGCCGATCCCTCCTCCAAACAGGCTCTCGTGGGAGGGGAGCCAGGAATAGTGAGAGGAATAGCCGAGTGTGTTCATAAGTGCTAAGGAGAAAAACAAAGCAGGGGACAGGGAAGGAGGTGGGTGGTGACACCCAGCCCCTCCCCAGAAACCACTACTAGCAATTTCTTGAAAATCCTTTGAGAGGATTTTCTACATGTTTATTTGTTACTGTTGCTGATGAATTGGTTTTCCATATTGGGAGATACTGCCTACAATTCTGGATACCTGGTTTCTCTTGAAAGTTCTGAAGATTTGGCCTCTAATACATCCCACGAGCCTCAGTTGCTAGTGCTCAGGAGGCCCACCTGCCTCTTTAGAAGACCACCAGCTGTCCAGGTCACAGCAACTTCACCTGGCCTTGCTCCTATCTCCCTAACCAGCGCACCCCGGGAGCTTTCCACTTTCCTCCCCTGTTCAGTACCCCTCCCCCGCAAGCCTCCCTGCAGCGCCTGCGGGAGTGCCCCGCAGGAACCAGGAAGCAGGGGTGCTCCCCTCACCTGGGTCTCACTTTCTCAGAGGACATAGGCTCACCCCGCCGTTTCGCTCCGTGAATCTGGTTCGTGTTTCCCCCTTGGTCTCTTTCTGCCAGGTCACTCCATACCTCTGGGCGTGAATGAGAAAGTGCCCCCTACATATTTACACTCATGCACACACACTCACAACAGGAGGCCTTTCACCTCCTCACTTGGAGAGAAGCACCGACACGCGTTGACCACAACCCATGTCTGGCTCCACATTCCAAGGGGAGGAAAAGGTACTGGGCACCTGGAGACAGAAGCCCAGTCCAGCACTCCGCCACCCTGAGCAGAATCAGTGCTGTTGGCAGGAGGATGGACGTGGCTTATGGGACAGCCAACAGGTGCTGCCACAGATCATGACCAACTTTCTCCTTCCTCCCCAGCAGAGAGTTTCCTCTTCCAGAAGTTCAAGGTAGAAACCAGGGGAGATGACCCTGCAGAACTTCAGGTTGCAATGCAGAAGCAGGAACTCCCTTTCCCAGAGGTCTGCAAGTCAGGTGCACTTACACTTCAAGTTAGAAGCTGTCTGTTCACTCATTCATACACTAAATAGCGAGTAGTCCTAGACACTGTTCCCGGGGCTTGGGATACAGGGGTGAACAACACAGACAGCCCTGCCACTCTGGAGCTGACAGTGTAGCGGTGAAGAGAGTCAGTAAATGAATAAGGATCAAAATCATTTCAGTTGGTGAAAAAAGAAAGCAGAGAGGGTGAAGAAAGGCTTGGGGCGAACTGTCGACATAGGGAGGCTTGGGGAGCTTCACTGAAGAGCTGACAGCATGGGAGAGAACCAGACGGTGAAGAACCAAGGAAGGGCACCCAGACATCCTAGATGAGGTTTGCTGTGTCAGAAGAACAGAAAAGAAGGCCCCTGTGATAGGATCTTGGTTGGGGATGATGAGAGGCATCAGAGAGACTGGCCGGGGCCAGGTCCTGTGGGGCTCGTGGGCCAGCAGAAGGAGTTTGAATTTTATTCTAGCACAGGAGCCACTGAGGAGATCTCAGAAAGAAGTGACGGGAGCCGATTTACCAGCTTATAGTATCTACTATCATGCAGGTTTCCAGAAACATTCCCTCCCCCTGGTCCACCTGTGCTCGTGGTAACTCATCTGTCGTTTTCACTTCCTTCCTGGTGCGGTGGCTGGTCCAGTGGGTGCGGAACAAGAGACAATAGTGCGGCCTCTGCGCGGCCACAAGTAGACAAGACCCACAGACGGCAGAGGATGTGTTCAGTGACACCACAGGGAAAAGTCAGTCGGATTCTGAAAGCGGGAAATGCTGTGGAACAAGTGACCCCCACAAATAAATAGCATCAACTACCCTGGCTGGTGTGGCTCAGTAGATTGAGTGCCGACCTGTGAACCAAAGGGTCGCCAATTCGATTCCCAGTCGGGGCACATGCCTGGGTTGCCGGCCGGGTCCCCAGTGGGGAGCGTGCAAGAGGCAACCACACACTGATGTTTCTCTCCCTCTCTTTCTCACTCCCTTCCCCTCTGTCTAAAAATAAAGAAAGAAAATCTTTAAAAAATAAAATAAAATCTTTTTAAAGAATAAGTAAATTGCATCAAATAAAGGGGGGTAGCATTATAAAGTATAAGAGACTTAAGAAGTATATCTGCCAAAGTGGAGTATGGATCTTGTTTGGGTCCTGATTTGAACAAACCAGCCTCAGAAACACGGTTGAGACAATGAGGGAAACGCAGTGAGACACGGGGCATTACGTGGTGTTAGAGAATATTGTTAACCTGGATGGATGCGATAAAGGTATTGTGGTTACATTTTTAAAAGCTTTATCTACTAGAGATAGAAGCTAAAGTATTTATATAGGTGGAATCATCTGATATCTGGGATTTATTCTGAAGTATTCTTTCCATCAAAAAAGTGTAGAGTGGGCGGATAGATAAAACAGAAATGGCAAATACAGTAGTTCCCCCTTATTCGTGGTTTCAGTTAACCGTCTGTCGTCAACCATGGTCCAAAAATATTAAATGGGAAATCCCAGAAACAAACTCTTCATAGACGTTGAACTGTGCCCCGTTGTGAGGACATAGCCTTGTGCCATCTCACATCGTCACGAGAAGGGGGAGAGCAGGGA
This sequence comes from Micronycteris hirsuta, assembly GCA_004026765.1. NCBI lineage: Eukaryota > Metazoa > Chordata > Mammalia > Chiroptera > Phyllostomidae > Micronycteris > Micronycteris hirsuta. The sequence goes on from PVJI01000561.1 coordinate 10,565, forward strand.
AGTGAGATCTTTTGAGAGAGAGCATAACTTTTATTACAGCATATTGTTGTAATGGTTTTATTTTTATTATAACTTAATTGTTGCTAATCTCTGTGCATAATGTATAAATTAAACTTTATCATAGGTATATATGTATAGGAAAAAGCGTAACATGCATGGGGTTCCACTCACGGTCTTGAAGCCTCTCTCTCGGATAAGGGGAGACCACTGTAGCAGATGGCCGTCGGAGCTGGTTGGGTAGCTCTTCATGCTCTTCTCTCTGCTTTTGGGTATGTTCAGACATGTCCGTAATAAAAAGGTTTTTTGAGTGAAGGTGTCAAAGAAAAGTCAGTCTCTGGGAGCAGTAACGTCCCATCTCACGTTTGCCTTTTCTCCCTTTCCAGCATGGCACCCCTGCCGCCTGCCAGCCCTCGCCACCCTCTGCTGTCTGCTCTGCCCTGCTGAGCCGCCCAGGCTGGAGCGCCTGGGACAGCACCTGCCTCCTGAGGTTGTCCTGGCTCGGTTTCTCACAGCGATGGTGGAGAATTGGACTCCACAGACTCACAACCTTCCCGTCAGGCTTCAGGAGCCAGCATCCTTCATCCTGGGACTAGCAGCCCTGAACAATGGCTGAGGGCCAGAGGACCCCATAGAGTTACTCCACAGCTTCCAGGGGCCAGCAGCACTCCAGTGCCTGTGGACTATGACCACCTATCGGCCCATTCCCAGTGATAGCGTGGACCTGGCAGCCAGCTGTGGGGCCAGGGCAGCCGATGTCCTCCCTGGGCCACACACAGGGGACTATGCTCCCATGGGGTTCTGGGTCCAGAACGGCGGCATGCCCCAGGCTGTTGGTGAGAGTCCAGCCACCGCCGCCACCCGCCCCAGTCCCACCACTCCCGCAGTACCCAAGATGGGCGTGCGCGCAAGAGTGGCTGACTGGCCGCCCAAGAGGGAGGCCCTGAGGGAGCAGAACAACCCAAGCCCCTCACAGGACACAGATGGCGCAAAGGCCACAAAAGTGGCCCATTCCATGAGGAGCATACAGAATGGACAGCCACCTGCCAGCACCCTGGCTTCCTCAGGGTCCAAAGCCTTCCACCGACTCTCCAGGAGAAGGTCCAAAGATGTGGAGTTCCAGGACGGGTGGCCCCGGTCCCCCGGCAGGGCCTTTCTTCCCCTGCGGCACCGCAGCAGCAGTGAGATCACCCTCAGCGAGTGTGACGTGGAGGACATGGGGGAGCCACGGGGCGGCCGGCTCACGGGCGCCCTACCCCTCTTCCGTGAATATGGGAGCACGTCGTCCATTGATGTGCAGGGCGTGCCTGAGCAGAGCTTCTTCGACATTCTCAACGAGTTCCGCAGCGAGCAGCCCGAGGCCCGAGGCGCCCAGAACCTCACGGAGCTCCTCCAGGCAGATCCCAGCCTGCACCTTACAGGGGGTGGCACCGGCGCCAGAGGGGACCCCCGCATCGGGCAGCCCACCAGGGACAACCTTCTTCCACTACAGCCTGGGAAGGAGAAGGAGAGGGCCCGCAAGAAGCCTGTGCGGGGCCTAGGCAGTGGAGACGCAGTGGACTCGTCCATCTTTAGGAAGCTGAGGAGCAATAAACCAGAAGGTGACGTGGGCCGGTCCCCAGGGGAGGCAGAGGAGGGGCGGAGCCCTCAGGAAGCCAGCAGGCCGTGGGTCTGCCAGAAGAGCTTTGCCCATTTTGATGTGCAGAGCATGCTGTTTGACCTCCATGAGGCGGCCGCCAATAGGGTGTCCACGACCCAGAGGCGGAACACCACAACAGGGGCCTCAGCCGCCTCGGCCATGGCAGCGTCCCTCACAGCGTCACGGGCTAATGGCCTTGGGGGCCTGGACACAGCCTTCACCAGCACAGAGGACTTGAACTGCAAGGAGAACCTGGAGCAGGACCTAGGCGATGACAACAGCAACGACTTACTGCTCAGCTGCCCGCACTTTCGCAATGAGATTGGCGGTGAATATGAGCGCAACGTGAGCTTCTCCCGGGCCTCTGCTGCTTCCCCAGGTGGGAGCGAGTGCCGCCTGGCCGAGCCCACCCTCAGCACCTACCGCACCAACGCCAGCATCTCGGTGCTGGAGGTGCCCAAGGAGCAGCAGAGGACTCAGAGTCGCCCCCGGCAGTACAGCATCGAGCACGTGGACCTGGGCGCCCGCTACTACCAGGACTACTTCGTGGGCAAAGGTGACTGGGACAGGCGGGCAGGCAATAGCTTATCTGAGATCCCCTGCTCATTCATTCACTGAGTGCTGGGACCTGCCTCAGAGTGGGGCTGTGAGGGTGCAGTGAGTGAGCCTCAGGACATATGGCTGATGCTCCCAAAACCTTGAGCTGTGTGAGGTGATAGACACAATTATTTAGCAAACATGTGCCTGGTTCACCTACGTGTTAGGCCGCAGGTGGCAAACACAAAGCCCACAGGCCAAATCCGGCCCTGCACCTTGTTTTATCCAGCCCGGCACCTTGTTTCTACCTGGCAGCAGTGCCGAGCTCCTTGCTCCTAGTTAGGGAGTAGTTACATTTATATAGTCCTAAAGCTACATTCGGCCCTTTGAAGGCAGTCAGGAGGCTGGATGTGGCCCCCGGCAAAAATAAGCTTGACACCCCTGTGTTAGGCACTCTCTAGAACCCTGGGATACAGTATTGGCTTGTTAAACATAAAAACCTTGTCTTCCTAGCTCTTAATGTCTTAGGGGTATAAGGCAAACAATAAAACTAGATAAATACCTAAGCTGTCATAGGGTCATAAGTGCTACGGAGAAAAGTAGAGCATAGAAGACCGTCAGGGTAGGGGTTGCGATTTTTGATAGGGAATGGTCAAGGAGGACCTCCCCGCAGGTGCCGCCTGAGTACTGAGCCGGAGGGGATGGGGGAGGGAGCCTTGAGGAGACTGGGGCCAGTGTGGTTCCAGAACAGTGAGCAGCAAGTACTGTGGCTCTGGAACACCAAAGGAATAGGAAGGAGGCTGTTGTTGCTGGAATGGGTGACTGGGGAGAAGAGAAGGAGTGAAGCAGACAGGTGACAGGGACAGATCATGTGGGACTTTGTGGCCCATGGTGAGGGCTCGCACCGGTACCCTGAGTGAGATGGAACTGCAGGGCGGTTCTGAGCACAGCGGCGGCCGATCTGACTTGAGCATTCACAGGCTCCCTCCGAGGGCAGAGAGCCTGAGGAGGAGATGATGATGGGCATGTGTAGGATGGAGGTGGGGAAGAAGTAGGCAAGTTCCGGATCCCCTTTGAAGGTGGAGTTGTTGATGTTTGCACGGCGTTAACACCAGGGAGAGACAGGCTCCGTACATCGTTAAGTTCGTTGGTGCTGGTAGGGCAGTCCCACGAGGCAGCGCAGCACAGTGCAGAGACCACAGCCCAGGCCGGACACACGGACGTGCAGTGCCCGGGGCGGGGACTAGGCGGCGGGCAGCTCCCGTGAGCTCTCTCTCCTTGTTGTCATGCAGGAAATGCAGACAAACCCAGAGTTGCCAGCCTTTCTGATTTTTTTTTCAACATTCTCCTGAAATGCAGAATTTTTAAAAGATTTTATTTATTTCTTACTTATTTCTGTATTTCAGCAAGAGGGGAAGGGAGGGAGAAAGGGAGAGAAACACTGATGTCAGAGAGAAACCAGTTACCTCTCACACGCACTCTGACTGGGGACCGAACCCAAAACCCAGGCCTGTGCCCTGCCCGGGATCCTTTCACTTTTCAGGATGACGCCCAACCAATGGAGCCACGCCACTCAGGGCTGGAATTCAGACTTTTTTTGTAATGTGGATTCTTCTGATTTTCGAATGCTGGCAGCTGTATCAATTCAGAATTGCTTACGACTACCAGTAACAGGCTTATACAACACAGACGTTTATTTCTGTTATGAGGAAGGTCAGAGGTCAGCAGCCCAGGGCTGGTATTGTTACTCCTCAGCTTCAGTAGAACGCCAGCCCTAGTGCGTGGCCTCCAGCCCTCAGGTGGTCTCTCGGTCCAGGATGGCTGCTGGACCTCCAGCCATTTCATCTGTGTTTCCAGGCAGAGAAGAAGAGGACAGGGTAAAGACAAGAAGATAGATCTCCTGTCAAGCCAGTCCTCTTTAAACGGTTTTCCCAGAGGCCCCATCCAACTGTTTCTGCTTATTGGCTGCTTCTATCTGCAAGGCAAGCTGTGAAAATAGAGGTTTTTTAGCTAGACACAACCCCTGCCTTTCCTTCCCCCAAGATTAGAGGATTTTCTTAAAAAGGAAGAAAGGAAAAATGGATAGGCGGCTAATACTCCACAGCAATTAGTTTAAAAATTTTTAAAGCAATGTCGTAGTCAAGCATAACATATACCTATGAGGTAGTGCCCAGGGCTCAGAGTTCAGTCTCTGGGCTCCAGCTCCGGAGTGAGGCAGCCCTGGGTTTGCAGCGTTCGTTCCATACTTATTAGCTATGTGACACATTTCGCTCCCTGGACTCTGTCTCCCGAACATGATTGTAGTATCAGCATGTGCCCAGATGCAGAATGACACAGAAGTTGAAAACAAAGGGATGCAAGAAGTTTGCTAACCAAGAGAAAGCAGGTGAGACAGCATCAGTATCACACACAGTGGATTTCAAGGCTAAAAGCACTTTTTGGAGGAACTGAAAGGCCACTTCATGCTGGTATTCAAAAATTCACCCCGAAATTTTTAATAGTTGTGAACCTTTGTACTCGGCAACCTGGTTTAGGGGTATGTGAATTAAAACTGATACGGTTATAGAGAAGTGAAGAAATCCACAGTCAGTGGGAGAAGCTGACAGGGCTTCTTGTTGAAACTGATGGACCTAGTAGCCAAAACATCCGGTGGAAGTGGATTTAAATAACCTGTCAGGCCCTAGCCTGTGGCTCGGTTGGTTGGAGCGTCGTCCTGCAGATTCGATTCCTGGTCAGGGCACATGCCTAGGTTGCGGGTCTTGCCAGAGATAACTGAATGATGTTTCTCCCTCACACTGAAGTTTCTCTCCCTCTCTCTCCCTCTCTTTCCCTCTCTCTAAAAAGTTAAAAATAAGTAATTTTTTAAAACCATCACAACTGGGTTTTGAGAATAATATGTATTAATTTTGTATATATATTGCATGTATATGTATATAGTTATACATATTAATTTTGTACTTATCCAACAGAGAACGCATTCTTTTTCTTTTTTTTTTTTTAATTCTCACCCTAGGACATGTTTATTGATTTTAGAGATAGGGGAAGGGAGGGAGAGAGAGAGAGGGGGTGAGAAACATTTGTTCGGTTGGCTTTTGTACATGTCCTGACAGGGGAGCAAACCCGCAGCCTGGGCATGTGCCCTGCCCGGGAATCAGACCCACAGACTGTGGTTTATGGGATGGCACTCCAACCAACTGAGCCACACTGGCCAGGGCAAGAGTACATTCTTTTCAACTCACAGAGAAATGCTACATGAAAGGGCTGTGGTGAGGATCAGATAAGATTGTACAGTAAAGTAAGTGGCTCTTCATCAGGTTGGTAGTAAGTACTGCCATGGAAGGTTTTTTTTTTTTAGATTTTATTTATTTATTCTTAGAGAGAGGGTAAGGGAGGGAGAAAGGGGGGAAGAGAAACATCGGTGTGTACAATTGGTAGCTTCTTGCATGCCCCAACTGGGGACCCGGCCCACAACCCAGGCATGTGCCCTGACTGGGAATCAAACCAGCAACCTTTTGGTTCTTAGGCCGGTGCTCAATCCACTGAGCCACACCAGCCAGGGTGATGGAACTGTTTTAAAAAGTATTTTTCTTTAAAAAAATAATTTCTGGGTAGCTCTGGAACCTCATAAATTAATAATTTGATTATTGTTTATTGAGTGCCTACTGTATGCCAGGACTGGGAAGTACTGAGTTTATATTGGTGGATTTAAAAAAACAAACCCAGCAATCGCTTCAGGAATGAACTGATATTTGTGGAGTGTAGTAGTTATTCTGTTCTCTGACCAGTGGGGGACACTAACCCACTGCACGTGCTATTCTGATTGAGTCCTTAATTAACACACGTTATCTGGACCTTAGATAAGCCTTTGATTCACCACGAGCATCTCACGAGAACAGGCGCTGTTGGCTCAACGTCAGAACACTAGGGCGGAAAGGGATTTCTGGCAGTGGGTGCAGGCTGACTTCGTGGCCCTGAGGCAAGTCAGACTGCTGGTGGGCGTCCACCACAGGCAGGAGGTACTTGGGTCAGGAAGAGCTGTTTTCCTGGAAGGATTATAAAACAGCCGCGTGTTTTAGAAAAAGGCAGAGTCAGCTGTCATTTCTGGGAGAGAGCAGGAGACTTCCTTCTATGACTCGTTAAGGCCTCTGTCGACACAAGGAAGAAAAACGAGTAATGGTCTGTAGAAATGTGATCAGATAAAGGTGATGCTTAGGGCCTTGAGTCACGGCCCCTTTTCTGTGGCAGACATCATGCCCTGGGGACAGTAATAGTGTTTAGTACTCTCTAACTTGTTTAACCCTCACAACCACACTGAGAAGTGGGCCCATCCTTACTGATCCCGTGTTCCTGACAAGAAGGCTGTCGGATGATGCGAGCCACGCATCCAGCATTGCCAGAGCCGGGACTTTAGCTGGCATCTTAACCGCGTCTAGAGTCTTAGACACTTCAGGAGAGCTAATTTGCAGCTAAGCTGATGAACATTTGCAAATACAGGATAATCACCATGAGTCTGGGTACATGTCATGTACCATGCTGAGTGTGTTATATTTGTACCTCCATTTCACCCTCCCATCAGTTCTTTGAATTGCGGGTTATGCCAGGGCCCCCATTTCTCAGATGAGAGCATGGAGGCTCAGAAAAGTGCGATTTAACCAGAGTGGTGTAGTAAGTTCTCTCCATTGAACGTGGCCATGACCGGGCCCAAGAGCCTGCCCTGACCAGCCATCCCCTCAGCAGGCCCGCCGTGAGACACCACCAGAGAGCTGACTCTGAACTCACCTCCTCTTCCCTCACAGAGCATGCCAGTTACTTTGGCGTGGATGAGAAGCTGGGGCCAGTGGCCGTGAGCATCAAGCGGGAAAAGCTGGAGGACCACAAGGACCATGGGCCTCAGTACCAGTACAGGATCATCTTCCGGACCCATGAGGTAGGTCTCATCAGTGCATTACTGTCATGTAAATAACAGCTGCTGACATCTCTGCATTCTTTATGCCAGGTTCTGTGGGCAGGAACTGCACCTGCTTCCTCTTCTGTAATCCTCCCAACGACCTCACTGAGCACAAATCCTCTCAGTCTCACCATTTTTTTTTCTTTTTTTTTTTAAGACTTTATTTATTTATTTTTAGACAAATGGGGAGGGAGGGAGAAAGAGAGGGAGAGAAACATCAGTGTGTGGTTATCTCTCACATGTCCCCTACTGGGAACCTGGCCTGCAGCCCAGGCATGTGGCCTGACTGGGAATCAAACCAGTGACCCTTTGGTTCACAGGCCAGTGCTCAATCCAGTGAGCCACAGCAGCCAGGGCAGTCTCACCATTTTACAGAAGAGAAAACTAAGACTCAGAAACAAAATGTGTCTAAGATCAGTGAATGAGTGGCTAGGCCAGGACTGGAGTCTGATGCATCTCCCTGCAGAGCCCAGGATTCTTCTGTTTGCAGAAAGAGACTGACTCTGGCTAACATAAAAAATAAAGGGAGAAACATGGAGGACTCTTCCAGGATCGTGAGGGGTCCTGCAGAGCAGGCAGGGCAGGAGATGGGCGATCTCAGCCCAAGGACTGCCGCTGGCTCTCATGGCTCCAGACACTCCCAGTGCATCTCTTCATCCCGAATAGACCAGCCCGTTGTCCTGGCCTGTCGGAGGTCTAACCCCTGGGTTCCTTGTCGGCTGCGGCTAGAGAGCAAGGCCTGCTGGGAGCACCCTGCTTTATTAGGTTCTTAAGTTATAAGTAACAGAAACCTACCAACTTTTTAAGCCTAACTTCACTTTACTTACTAACTTTACTTACTTTTTAAGTAAGAGAATTCATTGGTTCGTGCGTCTGCAAATCCAGGGGTAGGACCAGCTTCTGAGCTGGCCTGTCCCCAGCACTCCATTGTTGTCATAGGGAGCTCTGCCTCATCTCTCCGTTCAGCTCAGCTGCTTTTTATGTCGTGGGTGTCATTCGCTTGTGCCACCAGCAAACTCCATGTCATGGGAAAATGTCTTTATACCTTCTTCTCCACAGGGAAGGCACTCTTATCAGCTGAATCTCTGGGAAGGGCTCTGATTGGCTCTGCTTGGATCACAAGGCCATGCCCTGGGCCAGCCATTATCAGGGATAGTAGAGGAAATTGGCCAGATCTAAGTAGGCATTCCACCCAGAGTCCAGGGGGTGGGGCACTGTGATGGACATTTCCATCAGCACCCCCTGGAGGAGACAGTGAGGTGGTTCCTCTGAAAAAAGAGGAGCTAGGCCAGCAGAAATGATACCGCTTTCCAAAAGACCTTTCCAGAAAAGGGGCATTTATCAGCTAGGAAGGTTCCCCAAAATGGGTCTGTCTCAGCTCTGCATTGCCTCTTGGGCCTGGCCTTTGCCCAGACACAGTGGGTGGGGCCAGGCAAGCCTGGACCTCATCCACGCTGGCAGATGCTGCACCAAGGACCCAGCCCCAGCCCCAGCCCCTCACAAAGACCTTCCCACTGAGGGGCAGTGTGACGACAGCAGCTTTGTGGCAGCTGAGGGGAGTCTGGATGAGCACCGGGGCGGAATGTGAGGTGGCAGCTCCCACTGTATCAGACCACCATGTGACATATAGGGAACAGCTGGGTGAATTGACAATGACAATAAAATACTAATGATATTTACTACAGTTGCTATCCTATTGGACACCTGTTTCACACTATGTGTTGGGCATTTCTATGCCCTTTTATGTGTGTTCACTCAGTTATATATAACAGCTCCGTGATGAGGCACCGTTGTTATCCGTGCACAGATGAGGAAACAGGCATGGGAAGGCTGAGGGACTTGCCCAGAGCACCTTCCAGCAAGCGGCAGGGCGAGGTGCGGGCCGCGCTCCAGCCACAGCTCGGCTGCCCCGGGATCTCAGCACCAGCCTGGGCCGTACATCGGACCCGTTCACAAGTTGTGAACTCCGCTCAGTGACAGTATTTCTGTGTTGTTACTGTTGTTGTCAATGAAAGTAGAATGTGAAGAATGAATTTTTAAAATACCAGCCTTCCTTGCACATGCTGAGAGTCCTGACTTTGGCGCAGAGATGCTGGCTTTGGGTATAATATTTTTGTTGTGGTTCCTTTTCAGTAAGTTTGAAACTGGCTTATTGCCACTTCTGACTTTGCCTGCTCTTGTACACTTCCCACCCCTACACCCCCAAAACTCGCCTGCAGTCCTCCCCGGCGGGGGGGGGGGGGGTGAGTGCGCTGAGGCTCAGGGCCGCAGGTCAGGGCTTTATCCGCCTAATGGAGAGTCACTCGGCACCACCCTCTGACGGCCCTGTGCTGGCTGCCGAGGGTGGGAAGTACTGAATAAGGCAGCAGAAATGCTGGTGGGACTGCGTGCCTGTGGTGGAGGCAGACGAGAGATGCCTTAGTGACTTAGTGTGGTACATGAGCCAGTGGAAGGTAAAGCAAGGAAGGGAGATGAGAAGCACGAGGGAGGCTTGGTGCGGGTCCTGGATTGGTCATTCAGCGGTTGTGAACCTTGAGCGTGTAGCTGCTTCTCTGACAGCCTTTTTCCCTCTTGGGAATTCCAGTTTCGTGGGACTGGTGAGGGCGCAGCGAGATTGCCGGGCCTGCCCTCAGGGAGCACCAGTGAAGTTAGCAGCAGGGAAAGGTCTCAGTCCACTGTCCCCTTGTCACATTGCAGTCAGCCGTGTGAATTTTGGCCCACCGTGAGGTTCACAACCACAGGCAGCCCTTTCTCTGTCCTCACACACCTAGGCCACACACAGACTCAGTCCTGGGCCCAAGTCCTTACCCGCAGGCCACACACAGTCGGTCCTGGGCCCAGGTCCTCGGTGCTGGGCACTTAGGCCTAAGGACGTCATTCTGTGCAGTTGGAGGGAGAGGCGGTGACCGGCAAGGTTTGCCTGGCCCCTTCCCAAGGCCCTGTCTGTCGTGGAAGCAGAGCAGATGACTGCACAGCCGCAGAGCCGCGACGACGACGACAGCCGCACGGCAGCCCCTTTAGCACGTGTTCCTGCCGGGCACTGGCCTAAGTGTTCTGTGTGCACTAGCCCTCCAGGTCCTCTCGACTGTCCCACGACGTTGGTCCCAATATGATCTTCATTGTTCAGATGAGGCTGTGGAAGCCCAGGGAGAGAATCACTTGTCAGGGTCCCCCTGTGGCAGAGCTGGACATGGCCCCAGGCAGCCTGGGCCCTGAGCCCATCCTCTTTCCTACTCACCACATTGACTGCCGGGGCCAGTTTGAATTCTGACTTGGAACAGACAGTCCTGGGTTTGGTCTGGCTCTGCCACTCAGGAGCCATGTGGCCTTGGGCAGATGGCTTTACTTCGGGGCACCTCTGAGCGGTGGGTGTTAGGGCGACGCTGCTGCTGGGGTCCGAGGGCCACACTGGGGAGCAAGGGTTGAGCTCATGGGCAGAGTTCTGGTCTCCTCTTCACAAATACATACCAGGCTCCTGTAAAGCAAGGCATGGGGGCCAGAGCGAGGGGCCCAGCCAGCTGGTCCGCCCCATATGGCCACCACCGGTCGCCAAGCAGGCAGTCAAGCGGGCCTGCATCTCCTGGCAGATGGGACGCGAGTGTTGGCGGCACCAAGCTTCCCCGCCAGGGCAGGGACAGACTTGGAGCTGGCCGTTGGCAGCACACACCTAAACGCCAGCCCCTGGGTCCTCACCCTTGAGCCTGGACAGGACGAGCCAGGCCTGTCCTCAGCCCCTTTGCTGGCCCTGTCAGTCCCATGACACAGGGGACCCCAGTCAGTCAGTCAGGGACTGCCTGGCCCCCCCGGGACAGCTGGGTTCCATTTAGCCCCCTACACATGGGTTTTTGACGGATCTTAGTTTTGTTGGGATTAAAGGTTTGGATTTTCATGGGTTTTTTTCTTTATTTAAAAGTAGCAATCACTCACTGTTAAGAATTTGAACAGTACCTAAGTGTGCAACGTAGAAAAGGGAGAATCTCATGGAGTGTGATAATGTATCGATCGGGACCTCCTTTACGGACCTCCTTTACGTTCGGTGGCTGCCTCTGACTGCGTGTGTGTGTGTGAATCTCCAAAGCATATTGTTACTTGCGGGGAAAATACTGTAGCTTTCTTTTTAAGGTTAAAAATTTTTTAATTCTGCTCTGGCTGGTGTAGCTCAGTGGATTGAGTGCGGGCTGGGAACCAGAGGGTCCCGGTTCGATTCCCAGTCAGGGCACATGCCTGGATTGCGGGCCAGGTCCCCATGAGGGCCATGTGAGAGGCAACCATACATTGCTGTTTCTCTCCCTCTCTGTCTCCCTCCCTTCCCCTCTCTCTAAAAATAAATAAATAAAATCTTAAAAAAAAATTTTTTTTAATTCTTAACTGCATATGTAGCTTTTGTAGAAATAACATTTGACATGCATACGTATATGTAATAATGGCTCACGTGTATTGAATGCTCACTGTCTGCCAGGAACAATGCTAAGCACTGCACATGGATTCTGAGCCCGGGTGACCCTTTGAGGCAGCACTGCCACCCCTGTTTTATCCGTGAGGAAACGGGCCCGGGCACCCGCAGCTGGAGAAGACAGAGCCAGGATTCAAACCCAGGCAGACTAACTCCCAAGTGACCTGCCAGGAAAAGTTTGGGGGTTTTTTTGTTTTGGTTTTTTTAGTCATCACCTGAAAGATATGTTTATTGATTTGAGAGAGAGAAAGAAGCACTGATTGGCTGCCTCCCATATGTGCCCCAACCAGGGATCAAACCCACAACCCAGGTACATGCCCTGACTGGGAATCGAATCCGCAACCTTTTGGTGCACAAGACGGTGCTCCAACCAACTGAGCCACCTGGCCAGGACCCAGGGAAGGTTCTTAAAGGTAGGGACGACAGTGGAGAACCACCTGTGTAAAAAGGACCCTCGTTGCTTCCCTGGCCCTGAGGCCCTTTCGTGGCTCACCTGACTGGTTACCCTCAGTGAAATACGGGCAAAGCAGAGAATGTAGATTTTATTCTGAGATGGGAAGTTGTTAGCAGGGCCCATGCAGAGCAGACTTGATCTGACTCAAAGCGGCTGCAGGAAGGAAGGACGTGGGCAGGTGGCTGCAGGGTGGAAAGAGGGCAACCTGGAGGAGATTGTGTCACAGTCCAGGTAGGATGTGACAGTGGACAGGACCAGCTGGGGAGTAGCAGTGGCCACTCATTGCAACCTGTCGGTGCCCTGTTTATTGTCCCAAGCAGAGAAAGGAAGCTCAGGGAGATTTTCAAATAATGACTTTTGGTCTAGTCATCAGAGCCAAAATGTGACCGGAGGCCACCTGTCCCCCCTGTGGTAGAGAGAATGATTTCTGGTCCACACTGTCCCTTGGGCCCAGCAGAGGGCGCTGTGGTGCAGTATCAGCAGGCGACAAACGCATTGATCTTGTCGGTGCCTTGACTGAAACTCTCAGTCCCAGAGCCGCCCAGATTGGCAGGGCAAAGCACAAGACATCATAGCTTTTCATGACCTATTTTAAGACTACCCCGCTTATGATAAGAGAGCTTTGTTTGCTTATTAGCTATCGAGACCGGAACTGGGAACTCCCAAACGTGAGGTCATTCCATTCCTTCCACACGCACCTCCTGCCCAGGTCCTGTTTCACAAGGGTGGGTTGTATGCTCAGAGGCGACGTCATGACGCAGTTTTTTGCCACCTCCTGTGTCTGTTGACTTAAGGTGAGCATGTCTTTCCAGTTAGCACTCATCCTCCTTAGTCTTTAAACGCCTGCCCCAAGTGTACATGTTGGGGTGCTTGTAACAGTTCCTCGGGGGAGGATTTTTTCCTCGTGCTGCTGCGCCATCTTGGCGTGGTTCTGGAGCTGCTGTGCCTAGCCCCAGGCATTGCGCCTCCTGCTGGCCAGCGTTACGTTGTGGATGGAAGCCTGAGCTAGAGTTAGTGAGGGTGCAAAGCAACAGGAGCTCTCAGACGGGGTGCGCAGGCGGAAACTAGTACATCCACTTGGAAGACTGTTTGCAGTGCCATGTAATTGAATACTAACGTGGTTGGCGGTGCAGCAATTTCTCTCCAAGGTATCAACCCAAAAGAAAATGTGTTCATATGCATTGAGAAATGCTTCTGTGGATGTTCCTAACAGCCCCACTCACGACTGTCAAACACTGGCAGCAGTTCCTGTGCTCAGCAACAGTAGAGTGAGTTAAATCCATTGTGGTAAAATGTCAGCCTCTTGCAGCAGCACGGTTGAATTTCATATCTATAGCATTCAGAGACAGAAGCCAGATACAAAAGAATCCAAACTCCAGGAAGCTCAAAACCAGGCATCAAGTGAGTTATGGCAAAAGGATAAGTCAAGATAAGGTTGCCTTGGGGGAGGAGGGGTGAGGCTCGGAAAGGCTTCTGGGAGCTGGGAATGCTGTACTTTTTTATCTGGGTGGTGATTACCTAGGTGTTCACTCTGTGATAATTTCTTCGGCGCTACTTACATGTGTTGCGCATTATACGTCACAGTCAAAAAAATTCGAAAGAAAAAAGCCATGATCTTTCGAGGAGTCAGGCCTGGGTTGGAGTCCCGGTTCAGCCGCTTGGCTGTGGTAACCGTAGAGAAGGCGCCTACCCTCTTGGAGTTTCCACGTTTCTCATCTGTTAAACAGACTGACACATGCAACTAGGTAACTACTGTCCTACCTGCAATACAGTGCAGTGACTAAATCTTCATCAGTGTGGCTTCTTATTAAGTGTATCGGTTAGAAATCGCTCTGACTACAGAGTAAGGGAGAACCTGACCAGCCATTGCTAAAACAAACGGGCGAATTGTCTAACAAGAATGCTGGAGGAAAGTAGCTGTGGGGACTGACTCTTCTATGATGTTTTGTGGTTATTGTCTCTTTCCGGGTGATCACAAGATTGCTGCCACAGTTGTAAGCATCTTCTCGCAGTGATGTCCTTAGCAAAAAGAAACAGGCAGGTTAAGGGGGCTTGCCTCTGACCAGGGATGGCTCTGCCCCAGGACTCCGCCCCGTGCTGAATACCCTTTCACATCTCCTTGCCTGGACTAGCCCCGTGGCCAGCTTTAGGGAAGACTTGGAAAGCAACCTCTGGGGAAGGGCGTCAGACGGCCATGCCTGGCTTGAGTAAAGCCTGGCTCTGTAGCAGAGTCGCCTGAGTTACGGTACGAATGTGTGTGTTTCAGTGCACGTATAAGTATACGTGTGCATGCTGTATGTATGCACACATGCCTGCGTCTCACCACAGACCACGTGGTTCAGAACCACTGGCCGTGATTTTATTGAGGAGACAGGTTGAGAATGAGGGCCACAGTTCAAGGCCCAAGCTGGTACTGACGTCAGGGCCAGGCAGGTGTTTTACGTAAGAGCTTATAGCACTATGTTTACATAAAATATTGTAAAAATGACATTGAGAGTGTTTGAATGCCTACCTCATGGAGCCTATTTTATTCATTATACTTCTTACTCCCCAACATCATCCATCTCCCCACTGGAATGTCAGCTCTGTGAGGCAAGAGTCTTCGTTTCGTTCATTCTACGTAGAACAGGACTGGTTCTAGGGGTGCTCAGTCAGTGCTGTGAAAACAGACGATGTTGCGCCCCATGCACTGTCTCATTTAGTCCTCCCAACACCCCTTTTGGGTTGTGATAGTATCACTGTACCCATTTCACAAAAGAGGACACTTGAGGCTCAGAGATAGGAAGTCACTTGGTCAAGATTACACAGCCAAGAGCCCGGCTGGTATAGCTCAGTGGATTGAGCGTGGGCTGGGAACCAAAAGGTCCCGGTTCGATTCCCAGTCGGGGCACATGCCTGGGTTGCAGCCCAGGTCCCCAGTGAAGGCCATGTGAGAGGCAACCATACATTGCTCTTTCTCCCTCCCTTCTCCTCTCTCTAAAAATAAGTAAATAAAATCTTTAAAAAAAAAAAAAAAAGATTACACAGCCAAGAGGCAGCAAGTTCAAGCCCTGGTCCAGACCCAGGGCTTCCTGGCCCTAGAGCCCAAGCTACTGGCCATCACACATGTCGCTTTGAGAACAGGACGCCTCATATGTTCTAATCCTTTCCTGGTTCCTGAGAGCCCCCTAACTGTCCCGTCTCTCCCTCGAGCAGCTCATCACCCTTCGGGGCTCCATCCTGGAGGACGCCACACCCACAGCCACGAAGCATGGGACCGGGCGGGGCCTGCCCCTGAAGGATGCCCTGGAGTATGTCATCCCTGAGCTTAACATCCACTGCCTACGGCTGGCCCTCAACACTCCCAAGGTCACAGAGCAGCTGCTGAAGCTCGACGAGCAAGGGGTGAGCTGGGCCCCCCCACTCCTGTTACCTCTTTCTGTCTTGGTCACTTTTTTCCCCTCAAAAACTGGTGTCAGTAAGCTAATGTCAATAAAAAGAGGAATCTGATGTCAAATTCTGAGGATGCCAAGAGCTGGAATGTGACTGGGTCTCAGGAGGAAAATGGTCTAGGGATGAGGTGTGTGTGTGCGCGCACGCATGTGTGCACACATGCGCACTCATGTTCCCTTCTTTCCTCTACACACGGGCCCCCTCTGCCTCTCTGGCCCTCCTTCAGCTCCCAGAGTGGCTGTGGGAATTACAGCCACTGGCAGAGACCATCTCACTGATTCTCAGCCCAGGAGAACCTCTCCCCGGCCCACACTTAGGTCAGGTATCTGCCCAATGTCCAGTCACCAGTGACCAGGAGAATCCATAGAGAGATTAAGAGTAGGAGGCATGGACACCTTGTCATGCCTCTCTGGAACAGGAAGGAGAGAGAGGGACAACGGGGACATGTCCCCATGCCTCTTTCCTTCCTCTGGCTGTGGCGCTAAATTCCTGTGTGGCTCCAGCAGCTTTCTGGGCTCAGGGCCTGAGAAAGCCCCCTTTGTCCTGTTCCCTCCGGCATATCCTGTTGGCCGGCCTCCATGAAGCCGCTCTCGCCTCTGCAGCTCTCCCGGAAACACAAAGTGGGCGTCCTCTACTGCAAGGCGGGCCAGAGCTCGGAGGAGGAGATGTACAACAACGAGGAGGCCGGCCCTGCCTTCGAGGAGTTTCTCTCCCTGCTCGGTGAGAAGGTCTGCCTGCGCGGCTTCGCCAAGTACGCCGCCCAGCTGGACGTCAAGAGTAAGTGGCCCGGCGGGGAGGCCAGTTCGGTAACAAGCAGGGTGAGCCACCCCCGCACACCCACCCGCCCACCTGGCGGGCGACAGCCAAAAGGCCTGGTGTGCCCAGAGGAGGACCCGGGCAGTGGGAGCTCTGGGCCCCCACTGCTGGGAGTGCAGGCAGGGCAGCCACTTTGGAGAAGGGCAGAACATATTCTGGTTAAGTGTGGAAATTCACCGACTCTGTGTCTCAGCAGATAACACCGCTAAACATGTCCTCTGAGAACTCGTGCACATACGTGTTGGGGTGCGTCCAGTGCACTCATAGCCGCAGACCCCGGACAGTGCTCAGAGTGCCCAGACAGAGCTAGGGGGTGCTCACGCAGCAGCGTGCTCTGTGGCCGTGGCGACGGCAGACCGGTGCACGGACATCGACTTGTAAGAGTGTGGCCAGTAGGTCTCAGCAGAGCGAGTACTGGATGATGCCTTTTACAGAACAATTATTTTAAAACCACACTCAGTATAGTGTTTGGAGGTTTGTTCTTACATGGTAAAACCCTAAAAAACAAGGCAGTGATAGATACAATGTTCAGGGTAGTGGCTGCCCCTCCATGGAGAAGGTGTATACAGCTGGGAAATGATTCATTAATATGTTGTTAGTGGTCTGTGGCTTAAGGTGCGTTGTAGGTGCAATGTGTGTGTTAGAGTGTCCCCCACACGTATACACACACAGATAGTTTCGTGTGTGGCGTGGGGCTGCAGTGATTCGTGACAGTGGTTTGGGGGGAGCAGTGGAGGGTGGCCTGGCGCGCTGGCATCATGGCTCCTGGGGAGAGGACGGCCTGTGGGCCTCGGGTCAGTTGCTCAGGCTGAGTCAGAAAACCCCAGGATGGGGCCCTAGCTTGCTCATTCACTCTTTGCCTTGCCTTACCAAGCCTCAGTTTCCTCATCTGGAGAACGGAGGCCCGGATAAGGAGCCCAGGCTCAGAGGGTGAATCGGGAGTTGAGTAGGTGCTGTAGAAGGGGCAGCATGAGGAATAAGCATCTTATTGTGCCAGTTGCTGGTTTTGTGGTCTTGGCTTTGCCTCTCTCAGCCTCGGTTTCCTCATCTGTAAAGTGACGGTAATAAGTGCATTTCCCTCAGAAGCACTGTGTTGAACCTGCTGTACCGTGCCTTCACTCTGCGCCAGGCACCAGACCTGTCCAGCCTCCCAGAGCTCCAAGGGAGGGTGTCACCTGTGGTGTGCTAACGGGGCACAGGCCTCTCACACCACCTGGCACACAGGAAGCCCACAGCAAGTGCAAGGGTAAGCACTATGGTTCTGTTGGTGAACCGCTGAAGGGGCAGTGCACTCAGGAAGAGGACTAGGGGACTTACTATCCCCCTTCTCAGATGGGTGCCTGCCCCCAAGGCCCGTCCTCCACTAAGTGACAGGCAGCCACAGCCTGGCCGCCTCCCGCCTTCACTGGCTCGTTCTGAGGACCAGATGCCTAGTACAGTGCCCGACAGAGAACTAGTTCTCAAATAAACATCAGCTGCTGTCAGTCATTGCAGGTGACCTTGGGCACGCCCTCCTCGTGCCCCAGTTTCCTCTGCTGACACATGGAGCCAGTGGTCAGTTGTGTTTCTCTCTGGTCATAAGCCCCTCACATTAGAGGTAACCGGTCTCCTGACTCCAACAGTTCTCACGTTTTCCTTCACAGTTTTGCTACCTATATTTGCATGCCTGCATGTGTTTACCTGCTTCTGAATGTGATGCGGATGCAGTCATCCAGTCTGAGCTCCTGTGTGACTGGCATCTTCCATTCGACATTACGTTCCTGGGATTCAGCCGTGTGGTGGCCGAGACTCGTTCCTTTTCGTGGCTGTGTGTTCTTTCAGTGTGAACATGCTGGCTTGTTTATCCATTCCTGTGACTGACATCGGAAGATGCGTGTACCTGTATCCCAGACTGTGGTCCTACGAGACGAAATACTGGGTCACCCATTAAGCCTATCTTCAGGTTCAATATTGCTAGAAAAATGTTCGTAGGTGGTTGTACCAATTTACACACTTAACCGGCCACATAAACAATTCTTGTTGCCCCACATCCTCACCAACCCTTGGGTTGTAGGTCTTTTACATTGCTACCAATCTGGTTGGTGCGTAACGTAAGGTTTCCTTTTTATTTAAATGTATTTAATTTGAAGGAGTGGAGTTAAGTGAAAACACCGGGTTAAAAACTGGCACAGTCGGTGTGAGGGAGATGGCAAAGGCCCAGAGGTTTGGGAAACATGGCGCTAACAGGTGCTTCTGTTTCAGCGGACTCCACGGGGACCCACTCACTCTACACGACATACCAGGACTATGAGATCATGTTCCACGTCTCCACCCTGCTCCCTTACACGCCCAACAACCGGCAGCAGGTCAGTAGGGCCCAGAGGGGGCCCCGCATGACTTCCAGCTAATGCATGGCTGAACCCCAAGGCACTCTCTCCCGGGCTTAGTGGGTACTATCCTGTGCAGCGGTTGGAGGCCTTTGGCCTTGGACCCTCTGCACCGTGGTCACATCACCTGGGTCAGGCGTTATTTAATGTTAGTTTTTTCTTAGCCGTTCGCTGGCCTCTGACTACCCCAACTCTTCTCAGCAGTCTCTTGAGTCCTCGGAGATCCTATGGGGGAAAAAAGTGAATCCTTCATGAACATTATTTCAACTGCAAGTGACAGAAGTGCAAACCAAACTCACATAAAATGGGATATGCTACATTATATATTTCTCAAGTGCTGGAAGAGTCTAGCTTTAGGTATGGCTGCATCCAGGCGCTTAACCAATGTTAGGAATCCTTTTCATTCTTTACCTCTGGTTTACTTCATAGTGGCCTTATTTATAGGTCTTCCCAGGTAGTGGCAAATAGAGCTGTGCCTTCTGTGTGTCCCAGAAAGATTTCAGAGCTGAATTTCATTGGACCATTCACTTGCCAGTCCCTGGGCCTGGGGTGGGGATGGACTGGGCTGACTGGCCAAGGCTGAAGCATGTGCCCACCCATAGAGAGAGTGAGTGGTGTCAGGGAGGTGCTTTCCCAAAGCGTTGTCTGTGGCTGCCAGAAGAAGGAAGAGGTAAGGCACTGGGCGGGCACCAGCAGCTAACGCCTGCTGCTGGGGGCTCCTCTCCTCCACGCGTCACGCGGACCGGTCTGGGAGCCCGTCCTCCTAGTTTCTAATGAACGGGAACCCCACAGACTTTCAGTGGTTTGGGAAGGGTATTTTTTTCAATCGGTACAGGTGACATTGTAGATGTTATAGACCAAAAATGGTCACCTCTAAGTGAGTGATTTCATAAGGTTAACCTAATGGCATGCTATGACAGCATTGGCCTCAGAGTGAGACTTAAGTTGGAAGTCTCTCTTTGCCACGTCCTAGCGGTGTGGTCTGACCTCTCTGAGCCTCAGGTTCGTCCTCTGCAAAAATGGATGGAATGGTAGCACCCGTGTCTTGGGGTCATTGGGAAAGGTCTCTTCTTACTCCTGGGTATTTGGGAGGTGTCATGGGGAACAGCTTGGGTTTTAGAATCAGGCAGAAGTGGATTCGATTTCTGTGTCTTTCCCTCCATGACTGTGGCGTAGGATAAGTCATGTGACCACTTGGGAGCCTAAGCTTTCTCATCAGTAGAAGGGAGTAGGATGCGCTACGCCACGTAGGATTGTTGTGAAGAATAAGTGAGATTGTAACTTTAAGATGAGTGTAAAATGCCAGCTATAGTAAATGGGTACTTTATCTAGCAATTTCATTTAACTCAGTTTAAAACACACGTAAAGAATCAACAGTAAAACCAGATCATGTGAGTCGTGCTGCCAGGCATGTCCGGACCTCTCACTGTGGGCACGTCCCACAGAACTGACTGCACACGGCTCCAGGCCGTGGATTCCTCACAGTAATGTGGAGGTTCAGCTTGTGTAAATGAGAGCAGTGTGATTTCAGCACATAAGCAAAATGCCGTGAATACATCACCTCCTGCAAAGGTAACAGAGTCTTCCTCGGACCAACAAGCAGGGGAGAGTGTACAGGGCTCCCATAGGCCAGCATGAAGCCTCATCTGCCCCGTCTTCTCAACTCAGGGAAGGGACAACAGCCTTGGGTGGCCCTGGGAGCTGTCTCCAGTCTGCTACAGCCATCCCCAATGAGCTTGGCCTTGAACAAGTTGAAGGCCACCAGCCCAGGCTGCCCTCCAGTAGATGTTTTTGAGCACCTACTCTGTTTCAGGCAGAGAATACAGCAGTGGACAGCAAACAAAACCAACAAAATCCCTGTTCACGTGATTTGCGGAGAGACAGATGTGGACGAAAAGGAAGAGGGGGAAGCTGCTGTTAGCCAGGGCTTGGCAAACATTAAAGAACGGGACGGAAGGGATGGGGCTGTCGAGGGGGTGAGATCTCGGGTAATACAGTCAGCAGATCCTCCTCGGGAGGGTGACATTTCAGCCAAGACCTGAAGGAAGGAGGGAGGGAGGGACAGATGGACGGACAGACAGACAGACATGTGCATCTGTAGGAAGAATGTTCCAGGCAGAGGGAATAGCCAGTGCAAAGGCCTTGAGGAGGAAATCTTTCTAGTGTGTTTGAGGAGCAGCAAGAGGCCAGTGTGGCTGGAGCAGAGTGAGCCGGGGGAGTGTGGATACAGGTGTCAGGTGACAGGGGCAGATCGCAGGCAGCTCCCTGGGCCATGTGGGAACTCTGTCCTTTACGCTGAGCGAGGAGGTCTCTGAGCAGGGAGAGATGTGATTGACCCCGGTGGCCGCAGCTCCTGCAGATTGTGGGATGGGTGGGAACAGGGAGAGTGTGAAGAGGCTGCTGTGATGGTCCCGGCAGGACCCTTGAGCCAAACTGACCTATGACACTTCCTCTCCCACTCCGTTTCCCATTCACCAGCTGCTAAGGAAGAGGCACATAGGAAACGACATTGTGACGATCATCTTCCAGGAGCCCGGGGCACTGCCTTTCACCCCCAAGAACATCCGCTCGCATTTTCAGCACGTCTTTATCATTGTCCGAGCTCACAACCCTTGCACCGACAATGTCTGCTACAGGTACGCACCTCCATGTGTGGTTCCAGGGAGCCACCCAGGGGATTGCCCCACTCCACCCGCTGCACACACAGGAAATCCAAAAAGCTATTTTCCAGCACCAGGCAGCATGCAGAGAGAAGCAGGGAGCAGACAGCTGGCTCAGGTGGGCTGCCTCCTGTGTTTTGCCTCTGTGCTTCAGTAGGAGAGCTCTGTCCACACACTCACATACCTTCTAAAAATTATTCTCTACCACAGAGGGGCATGGCACCCCAGGGTTGATAAGAAAGCCATTAAGGATATTTATTTTCCAGGAATCTTTCAGTTGCAAGTGACAGAAAACCCACCTCCATCTGGCTTAAGACAAAAAGGCAGTTACATATACTGGCTCTCAGGAGTGACACGTTCGGGCCTAGCTGGATCTGCTCCACTTGCCTATACGTTGCTTTCTTTGCTGGCAGCTCTGAGCATAACATCCTTCCATCTGCAAATCCAGCCAAAGAAGAACTTGCCTTTCCCAGGAAGAGCAGCTCTAGAATTGAGGCTTGTTCACGTGGCTGGGGAGGTCAGGTGTCCATCCAAGAGGAGAACCACTGGCCACACCTGGGCAACAGGTGTGTGGACTGAAAGATGCACAGGAGTAATGTCCCAAGTGGAAATAAGAAGATGGAATAATTGAGGCAGGGCAGGCAGGGACCCCCTCAGGAGGTACTGCTTGAGCGTTTTAGTTCAAAGATCAACAACTGACAGAGTCCTAACCCGTCCCGTCCCGTCCCCAAGAACACCAGTGGTCACCCCGTCCCTAAAGTCCAAATGGAGAGCTGTCTGGGTGTGGGGTGAGGATAGAGCTGTGGTCCTTGAAAACCAGCCAATCAACAGTTCAGGCCCAGGTTGAGGTCAGCACTTGACCCTGGAGCAGTACTGCAGACGCTGAGGAACGGGCTAGGAAGTGTTATTTTTTTGTCTTTTGAAAACAGTTTGAAATTCCAAAAATACGAAAGGGAAAATTAAAAAGTAAAGAAAGATCCAAGTCTCCCACCTCTAACCCCAAACAACCCAGTGGCCCTCACAGAGGCAACTCCTGGTACCAGTTTATTATGCGTTTTAATTGTCTATGCGTGTGTAGGCAAATACAAGTATTCCTTCTCCACCTTCTTAATATAAACGGTAGCATGTCGCACACAGCCCACATCTTGTATTTTTCACTCAGTAGTTCTTGAGATCTTTCCCAACGAGTCCGCAAAGTGCTTTGTAAAATGCCATCATATGGATGCCTGAGACTCTTCCACCGTCCCATCAAGGGTCATCGGAGTTGTTTCCTGTCACTCGCTATTGCAGTCCATCCTGCAGTGAATAGCCTGTTTATACTCTGATTGCACATGTGTCCAAGTTTGCAGCTGGGTAAATTCCTGAAATGGAGTGACCAGGTCAAAGGATACGTGCGAAGGTGCACTGGTATCCTTGGTGGACTTGCCGGAGTCTACCAGTTTCTTCCCAGCCAGGTGTATGAGAGGAGGGAGTGGGGGCACCAGTGACCGGTGTCAGCACCTGCCGACAAGGACCACTGGGCTGCATGTGCTGCAGGGCCTCTGCACAGCGCAGGCCCAGGCCTGAGCCCCCTCTGCACCCCGCCACCCCTCACCCATTTCTCAGGACATTCAGCAGCATCAGCAAGTGCCTACGCCTTGTGGCTCGAGGTCACTCAGATGATGTCCCATGTTCCTCAGCAGCTAAAAGATGGCTCTGGGGAGGGAAGACGGAGGGTCATGTGCGTGGTGTGCACACGCACTAGGAGGAGGGAGCAGCCCTCTCGTCACACATCAGGGGCGGAGGCTGAGCTGGGCCCTTCTCCTCTTCCTTCCACCCTGAGAAGGACAGAAAATGTAACAGATGCCCACGTGTCTACCACCAGAGTTAACAGATGTTAACATTTTGCCACGTTTGCTTCAGCTCTCTTCTCTTTTCTTTATTTTTAAAGAATGACAATGTTAGCGATGCAACGAAAGCTGCACCCTCCCCCTTCTTTTTACCTCTTTCCCCTCAGGCAGCTCCTCTCTGGACAGACCTTAGCCTGTCCCCACTGTGTTCCCAAACACGTTCTGTCACAGTGCTCGTCACACTGTAGAAATGACTCACTGACGGGCTCTCGCCTCCCTGGAAGGCAGCCCCATGTTGTATTCGCCCCTCCACGTCTATCGTGGCACCGTGCTTGCCGCACAGTGGGTCTCAGAGACATTTTTGCTGGCTAGACAGATGCATGGCCCAGATGCTGTGGACACTGAGGAAATAGTTGTTGGGTAATCATGAATACTCTAGAAATGCTTAGTGAGCTACAGTGAGTCGGTGGCCACACCATCTCCTGGTTGTGCAGTGAGTGGCTGTTCTTTCCCACTGCAAGTGTGCTGTTTCCACACGGCATACCAGCATCCCTGCCGCCTGTGCACTGCGCAACCCAGTCCCTCCCTCTGGGGAAGTGAGGGTCCAGCTGTTTTGACTGTCCAGAAGCTTTCAGCAGCTTAGTTTCATGATTCTTAAAATCATGGGGGCCACAGGAAAAGCCAAAATCTGTCACTATAAGCACCCAAGTGCTGAATGAAGAAGTTGCAAAGCTGTTCGAATCTGTAAAGCACAGTCTGCGTGTACCGTTAATTAGAGTGCTGTCGAATTGGTGACGTCATCTCCTCCATCCTTCTGCTTGGGGACAAGGACAGGCCTGCAAGGTTTCCCACAAGCAAATCCATGTGGCCTCTGAGGAACCTCTCCTCTGGGAAATGTCCTTTTCTGTCAAACCTACACACACTGTACATTGGTAAAAATCTGTTTCTTCTTTGTCTGTTCAAGAGTAAATCCTTCATTTACTTCAAAATAAAATCTTTAAATTACTTTAATCACTAGTGAGCACCTGTGCTGGTGCTGGGGCATCGGCTAAGCCCAGGGCACAGCCTGCCCACGTGGCCCTCCTGGATGTGGAGCAGGGTCACGGACAGACTGTATCCCGATCACGTGACCAGGCCCAGGCTCGAGGCGCAGGGGTCTGCCCGATCGCAGGCATCATGCAGGAGCTCCCTCGGCAGTCTGCCCATGCTGTGGTCCCTTCTGGTCCTTGCTTCGCGGGGCAGCCACAGTGATCCTTGCAGATTTTCAATCTGGTCGTCACTCTTGGCTAGCACCTACCCAGCAACAGGGACCCAGCAAGAAACAGATGTCCCCCTCAGGGTTTTAACTGAAGGGATTGCTGAACCGATTAGGTCAAGGGAACATGTACAGGAAAGTGAAGCATCCAAGGACCACAAGCAACAGGGAGTCATTACCCCATCCCCTCAGCTTGACAGGGTCCAAGGGAGATGAGAGAAGTTTCTGGAAGCTGGGAAAAGCTATGGCTCAGGCAGAGCGGCCACCGGACAGGAGCTGTGGCTGCGAGTAAAGGAGCGAGGACTACAGCCACGGCCACTGTCCAGCCCCGCAGGGAGGCGGTAAAAATGAATACTCCACCCCCGGGAGGCAGTGAAAAGAAATAAATACCCTCTCTCCTGCCACCTTCCCATCATCTGCCTGTGCTTCTGTTGGCTGAACTCAACTGGAAGCCAGAGGGTGTGGGAACTCAGATGAAAGTGACAGTCCATGGAAACCCACCTTCCAGGGCACTGGGCAGGGCAGAGAATGGCAGCGACTGGATCGGGGGACACAGGTGGTGAATAGCGGCCCAGATGGGGAAAGCGCTGCTTGTCCCCATGATCAGGATGGACACACCATCAGGGGCCTGCTTGGCCTGGCCCTCGGTGGCCTCACCAAAGAGTCTCCTGCTCTTTGCTCCCTGGGCCCTGACTCCTCTCGTGCTCTTCCCGGTCGGCTGCACGCTGAACCCGCTGCCTCCAGCAGCCACTCCCTTTGCTCTTCCTCTGGCTCCTGCTCAGCCTTGGATCCCCGCTTAGTTGTCACGCCTTCAGAGAGGCCCTCCCGGATTCCCCCCCGTCCAATCAGGTCCTTCTGTTGTTCTGTCATACCCCGCTCTCTTTTTTGTCTTCGTAAGTTAATTTGTGAGCATGTTTGTTTAGTACGTGTCTCCTAGATTAAAGGCGTAGGAGGGTAGGGGCCACCGTATCCCAGTGCCCAAGGGGGCAGGCACCCCGGAAACGGTTGCCGAGTGAACCCAGCACTGTCTAGCTTGTCAGGTTGAGGGGAGGGGTTGGGAGTCGAAACCTGGACAAGCCTTACATGGCGTTCAGAGTTCACGGGATATGTTTTAATTAAGAATCTCATTTTAAAAATTATTCTACAGTAAGAAGAGAGCAGTAGGGAGGCTCTTCCAACCCCATACTCCTGAGGTTACTGTAGAGGCTGAGTACAGTGCCCTAAGAAAAGCCTAGCGAACTTACTGCTCACTCATTTACAGCAACTTGTACCATTTTGGAGTCATCGTTATGTAAACATAAGTCACGGTGACTCTGTGGCCCCTTGAAATGTCTTTCAGCAGCATCGTACTCCCTGGCCCTGAGCAATCATCTGGCAGGTGCTGTGGCCGGTTGGCTTGGTGTTAGAGATTGCCCTTTAGCCACTGAGTCTCAACTCAGTTTGGTCATTAGAATATCCAAAGATACTCATGAATGTCTCCAAACTTACTGGCAAATCTTTTCCTCCATTGAAGCTCAAGGCTGCTTCTGCCTGGAAGTCTTGGCGGCTGGGAACCTGCCTCCCTCCTCTCTGTTCCGCCCCTCGCACTTCTTCCCCCAGCCCTGCCATCAGTGCCCCCTGTCCCAGGGCGGAGTGCCAGGAGAAAATGGGAGACGGGGAAGTGTTCCTGAGACTGTGTTCGCAGCTGGCTCTCCGGGCTCCTTCCAACCATAAAGGTCACCTAGGAGGCCCCTAACTTGGGGGTGCGGTTGGGGTAATGGGACTCATGGCCCAGCTTCCTCCAAAGATTCCTTCCCATCAGTATCCTCCCTCTCTCTATAGTTTGCGTAGTGGGTGAGGCAGTTCAGGAGTTTGGGGGAATAGGTTTTAGATCATTTCCTTTTTACATTCCCACTCAGTTGCTATCTGATTTTTATCATAGTGGCGTCTTGGTAAGAACTGCAGGAGGCAGGGTCATTTTCAAAATCACCTTGTTGAGATGATTTTATATCAGTCAGGTATGCCGACTAGAAAGCAGTAATGCCGCTTAATAAACCACCCCAAAACTCAGTGACTCACAAATATTGAATTAATGTTTTTTTCTGGCTCACACAGTTGCAGGTCAGCTGAAGTCTGGCTGACCTTGGCCCCAGGCCACAGGTCAGGTCCACGTCTGCTGCAGGTGTCCCTCACCCTTCTGGGACCAGTAGGCTACCAGGGGCATGTTCGCCTCATGGCAGGAGTACAGGAGGCAAGCCAGGCCTCCCGTCCCCCGCCTTGCATGCCTTTGCTTGACAGCCATTGGCCAAATCGAGGCATGTGACCAGGCCCAGGACCGAAGAGATGAGAATGGACCTCCCCACAAAGGAGTGAATTTTTGTCAAACTATAATGTACCACGTGGTTTATATGTATGTAAAATGAGAATAATTGGAGTTGAACAGTACAAGAGAATTATTCTCTGAATATCAATAGATATTCTAACATCCATTGTATAGGAAGTAAAAATGCATGTAAGACTTTCTAAAATTCCAGTCTAGCCAGCAACTTACTAATTACAGGTAGACTTCCATTCTTAAAAAGGAGAGTTCTGTTTCCGATCATGTATTTTCTTTCTAAAGGGAATCTCAAGTGCCTTTTACCATCTAAATGATTTCTCCCTCCTCAGTATGGCTGTGACCCGATCCAAAGACGCTCCTCCTTTTGGCCCCCCCATCCCTAGTGGAACCACGTTCCGCAAATCTGACGTCTTCAGAGACTTCTTGCTGGCCAAGGTGATCAATGCGGAGAATGCCGCACACAAGTCCGACAAGTTCCGCACCATGGCCACCAGGACCCGACAGGAGTACCTCAAGGACCTGGCTGAAAACTGTGTCTCCAACACCCCCATCGATTCCACCGGCAAGTTCAACCTCATCTCCCTGACCTCCAAGAAGAAGGAGAAGACCAAAGCCCGGGCAGGCGCCGAGCAGCACAGCTTGGGGGCCATCGCCTGGAGGGTGGCAGCTCAGGACTATGGCCAGGGGGTAGAAATCGACTGCATTTTGGGAATTTCCAATGAGTTTGTGGTGCTCCTGGACCTACGCACCAAGGAGGTGGTATTCAACTGCTACTGTGGGGATGTCATTGGCTGGACCCCAGACTCCTCAACACTCAAAATCTTCTACGGGCGTGGGGACCACATCTTCCTCCGGGCCACTGAGGGCTCTGTGGAGGACGTCCGCGACATCGTGCAGAGACTGAAGGTGAGGAAAAGGGCCCAGCGAGGGCGTGGCGGGCCGTGGTTCGGCAGAGGCCTTAGGAACCATCGGAAGGCCTCCCCTCGCCCTGTCAGTTAGGCTGGGGCCCTAACCGGCCCCAAAGAATCAGAATTGTCCCTTACACACCAGGGGTCCAGTGAGTCCTGCTGCCTGGGTTTTTCCTGGGGAAGGTTGGGGCCAGGGATCTAAGGCCAACGATGTCATTACCTTGGGAGGACTAAAGTCGTATGTGTTCACTCTAGATCTTGATTGAAAATATAAGTTTAAGTTTACGTTAAAAATGTAAGGGTACTTTGGCTCTGGGCCAGGTAGCTCAGTTGCTTAGAGCATTGTACTGATACACCAAGGTTGCAGGTTCGATCCCCAGTCAGAGCACATACAAGAATCAAGCGATGAACGCACAAATAAGTGGCACAACAAATTAGTGTTTCTTGCTCTCTCTAAAATCAATAAAAAATAAGAAAAATTTTTTTAATGTAAGTGTACTTTCTAGAAGAATTAAAATAGACTGAAAAGCTTCCAGGCCATTAAGGGACAGGGCATAGGCAGGGGTGGGGGACTATAAGAAAGCATGATAAAAGAAACGTAAAATTATATGGTAGGAATAATTCCATATCCATAATCACAGTAAATGTGAACAGTTTAACTTCCCCTATAAAAAGACAAAGATTCACAGTCTGGATAGAAATTTTACCCTAAACTGGTGGGCAGCTCGGGCTCAGACCGTTGGCCAAACAAGTGTGACAGATTGGGTTCAGGTCAGATCACAGCTTGCTTAGGAACGGCTGCTGGAAGCATGGTGCTGAGAAGTACATAGGCCAGCCCTGGCCGGGTGGCCCAGTTGGTTAGAGAGTCGTTCTGACGCACCAAGGTTGAGGGTTCGATTCTCAGTCAGGGCACATAAGAAGAAGCAACCAATGAAAGCATAAATAAGCGCAACAGCAAATCAGTGTTTCTCTCCTCCTTCTTGCCTCTCTCAAAAATAATTTTTTAAAGTGCTGTCTGATTAAGTTCAGGTTGGATTGATACAGCCCTGCTCTCAGCTTCCCTCACTCCAAAATCCATGCCCCGGTTTAGTATTTAGATTTTCCAGTGGCATGCAAGGGTTCTGAACCAGAGCTGCAGCTTTGCTCACTTGCTCATCTCATTTGTGCAGATGAGGGCTGGGCTGGCACAGCGTAGCTGTTCAGTCAGTACTGATGAGTTGGTTAGTTGAATGAACTTACTGAACCCTGCCTCTGTGTTAATCATGTTACATGCATGATTTCACCATCCCTTACCCGCCCCACGGAGTGTAGGTGCTATTCTTATACCCACTTGACAGATGAGGAAATCGAGGCTCAGGAAGCTACATACTCACATAAGGTCATACAGCCGGTAGGTGGCAGATTAGGATCTGAATCAAGGTATTTCTGACTCCAAAACCAATTTTTGCCCAAACTGCAGACTGGTAGCCTACTGCTTACTCCGAATGTCTATTTAGGTGTCTCTAAGGCCCTGAAACTTCACATGTTCAAGAGCGAAGTCCTGGCTTTCCTCCCCCTGCCTCCCAGAGTTTTTCTGTCTCAGTAAAGGAGAAGTCTGGCGCTCCCTTGGTTGAGGTCAGAAGCCTTGGCGTCAGCCTCACCCTTCTCTTTCTCTCACACCCACATCCAGTCTCTCAGCTCCACATCCAGCAGGCGGACTCCAGCTACTTCTCCCCTCCACAGCCTCCACCCGGCCTCTCCTAGACTGCCCAGTGGCCTCCTCACGGTCTCCCTGTGCCTCTGCCCTTGCTGCCCTGTGGTGTGTTCTCAGCACGGTGGTCAGAGGGATCTGATCACGTCACTGCTCTGCTCAAAACCCTCAGCTCATTCTAGGTAAAGACAAGTCGTTATGGTGGCCCCTGAGGTCCTGCACAGTTTGGCTCCCTGTCACTGTCCCTGTCCCAGGCACACGGGGTTTTGATGTTTCCCCCGCGTGTGAGGCAGGCTGCCGGCCCCGGGGCCTTTGCACGGCCTGTGCACTCTCACTGGAACGGCTTTCCTGATGTGCGCATGGCTCGCTCCCTGTCTTCCTGCAGGCCTTCAGCCAGACGTCGCCTTGTCAGTGAGGCGCTGTGATCTAAAACTGTAAAGCCCCTCCACCCACTGCCCCTGCTTTAATTTTCCCCGTAACTTACCACCATCTGAAGTGTGCTTATGTATGTGTGGTTCACCACTGTGTCCTCAGAATCTGGTGAGCAGCAGACACTCAGGGAACTGGTACTGAATGCATGCGTACATGCCACCCTGTAGTATAGCAAAAGCGAACATTTATGGAGGGCTAACTGCATCAGACCCTGCTCAGCGCCTTGCGCCGCTTTACATTTCTTTCTCAAAGAAACCCAGCGAAGGAGGTCCCTGGCTGGTGTGGCTCCGTTGGTTGGACCATCATCCCCTAAACCAAAAGGTTGTGGGTTTGATTCCCAGTTAGGGCACATAGCTAGGTTGCAGGTGTGGTCCCCAGTTGGAGCATGTGCAAGAGGCAGCCAGTCACTGTTTCTCTCTCACATCGATGTTTCTTTCCCTCTTTCCCTCCCTCCCTCCTTCCCTTAAGAGAGCTCTCTTAAATCAATAAGCATGTCCTCGGGTGAGAATTTAAAAAAAAAAAAACAAAATAAAACAGGGTGATACCATTATTATCCTCACTTCATACATGAGGAAGCTGAGCCTGCAGAGGTATAGCAACTTGCCCAGGATGCTGAATGAGTTAAGTGCCTGGGTTCATCATGAGGGTGTCCTTCCCCCCAAAATCTTGATAGCAGCTTGCACTTCTTGAGCAGTGACCATGCCAGCACTGCCAGATGACACAGTTTACCCACATCCTCTCTGTGCCACTCCGCCCCATGCCCACCCCCGTGCCTGCTGTGGGTGCGGTGTTTCTGGAGTGCACTTCCATAGCTCCCCTCACCATCTCAATGCCCCAGAGCCTGCAGAGTAACCAGGCAGCCAGGAAGTGATGACATAAACCATCTTCTGTGAAGGGCAGGCCCATCTTAAATGACTCATGACAGCGAGTCTCTGTGTGAGGTCCTTCAGAGTGAGGAGTCCACACCCCGCCTGGCTGAGGCAGGGTTCAGGCATCTTCTTTTGTTAAGTCAATGGGTTGTGTTATGCGCCTGGCCCTGGCCAGGCAGTACTGGGACACTGCAGTGACCACAATGGGTCCGGTCCAGCCCTCCTGGGGCTTCCACCTGGGGCAGATACTGAACAGGAATTACAAGTGCCAGCAGGATAAAGGGGGAGTGTTGAGGATGCTAAGGGAACCTGTCATGGGGGGCGGTCTCAACCCTAAGGGTGGGTGCAGCCCCCAGATATGTTTAATTAGGTACCAGAGCTTAGCCTTCGAAGGATTTCATGAATCTCTCTCTCCAGTTTCTCTTTTTGTTTGTTTGTTTAAGTGGAACTTTTTTCTTTCTTTTTCTTTTATTGTTGTTCAGTGACAGTTGTCCTGCCTTTTTCCCCATTGCTCTCCCTTGCCCTGTGCCCCCCATTCCCAGTCAATCCCCCCCTCACTGTCCATGCCCATGAGTCCTCTATTCATGTTCCTTGACTTGCCCTTCTTTCCCCCCATTATCCCTCTCTCCCCTCCCCTCTGGTCACTGTCAGTTTGTTCTTTATTTCCATGTCTCTGGTTCTATTTTTGCTCATTTGTTTGTTTTGTTGATTGGATTCCACTTATAGGTGAGATCGTATGGTATTTGTCTTTCACCACCTGGCTTATTTCACTTAGCATAATGCTCTCCAGTTCCATCCATGTTGTCGCAAAGGGTAAGAGTTCCTTTTTCTTTTCTGCTATGTAGTGTTCCATTGTGTAAATATACACAGTTTTTTGATCCACTCATTTACTGATGGGCACCTAGACTGCTTCCAGTACTTGGCTGTTGTAAATTGTGCTGCTATGAACATAGGAGTGCATAGGTTCTTTTGGATTGGTGTTTCGGGATTCTTAGGGTATAATCCCAGCAGTGGAATTGTTGGGTCAAAAGGCAGTTCCATCTTTAGTTTTCTGAGGCGATTCCATACTGTTTTCCACAGTGGCTGATTTGTTGATGATGGCCATTCTGACAGGTGTAGTGTCGTATCTCATTGTGGCTTTAATTTGCATCTCTCTGATGGCTAGTGGTGCTGAGCATTTTTTCATTATCTCTCCGGCTTCTCCTAAAAAAAAAAACGGGCCCACATAAGCACAGGGCAGTGGTCAGCTGAAACAGGTGGTGGGCATCCCCTTTGGATGGGATAGGAGCACACCATTTGGTCGTGGTTCTGCCGGCCTTCCTGTCACATAGATTACCCACCGAGCACCCCAGCGGTGAGTCTGGCCTCCAGGAATGGTGGCGGCTCCATGAGGAAATGGCTTTTATTCTGAGACTAGAGCAATAAGTAAGAATCGTCGTGGTGAAGAATGACGGCTAAAGAAACAAAAGAGGAAATGGCAGGGGGAGCAGCAGGGAACACAGCATAGTGGCTGAAAGCCTTGGGGAACTGCCATCCCCTCAGTTTCTGCCCCTGTGAAATAAGCAAATTATTTGCACCTACCTCATAAGTGAGATACTGGTGAAATCGGGCGTATAGGGCTTACGCAGTGCCTGGCACACAAAGACCAGTCCCCAGGAAAATGAGCTTGCAAAAGGGGACCTGAGGCAGTGTGGCCAAATGACGTGGCAGAGGTTCCTTTGAACTGATATGTGTGTTTGGTCTCATACAGTGTCCCCTCTGCCGTTCTGGAACCTCATAAACTTCAGGAACGGATCTCTCTTTTGGGTGTTGCTTTCTTTGGATTGTTACAAAAGCAGAGAGGACAAGCACAGAGGTTTCAGGAAACTGAGACAGTTGCCCTGCCAGCGCCTATCCAAAATGACCCAAAGCAGCTGCGGTGGTAGTTGCAGACTGCGCTGCCAGGAGCTAAGATAAGGCGGGAGTTTCTTACTCTTGTGGTTACTGCTCAGGCTGGTCAAGGCTGGCAGGGACAGCCCAGGGACTCACGTCCCTTCCGTCTCACGGCTCCTCCTTTCCCTTCAGTGGCATGCTTTTTGCTTGGTCACAGCAAAATCGCTCCATACCCACATTCCTCTCAGCTGGAAAGGAGACAGTGTGAGCATGGAGAGCAAGCAGTTTGATTTTTAAGAACACAAATAGACGTTCCATTACTTTGACTCATATCCTGTTGGCCCAAACCAGGTCACATGTCCACACCCAGATGTGGGGAAAGCTGAGAAACTCGGTCCCCAGCTAGGTGGCCCTGTGCCCATCAAAACCCTGACTGGCAGTGGGAGGTCGTATTCCTGAAAGGAAGAAGGGGAGAACACGGAGCGTGAAGGCACTCAGCAGTCCTGCCGCAGCAGCGTCCGAGCTGCCCGAGCCTCCGCAGAAGGCTGGGCCCTCCCCAGCGCTCCCAGGGTCACGGGCACGGGGACACACAGACTTGTCGGTGCGACCCACAGCCAAGTTCTCTTGGACACAAGGGGGACTGCTTCATAGGGAAGAATTTCAGCTCCCAGAGCAGAAGTAATAGGCGTGGGTAAATCCAGTCATACTTTCTCTTTTGAGTCACTAAATAATTTTAACTTGTTGATTATGGAAAAGTTCAAACACCCAAAGAGGTAGAGGGACTTACATAGTGAGCTCCCAGCCCCGTCACCGTCGTCCACAGTCATCAGCGTGCCGCCCGTGTCTTCTTTCCCTCTTCAACATCCTGTCACTTCATCTGCGAACATTTCAATATTTATTTCTCAAACATACAGACCCTTAAAGCTTTGTCATTATCATATGTAGAAAATTGACAGTAGTTCCTTGTAAACAAGTTGGGCTATGACATCAATTATGGGGTTTCCATCAACAATTTTCAAGGATAGGATGGGAAAGAGTGGAGAGTGGCCGAGCACATCCCAGTGAGTGAGGTTATCCGGTGTTTTGTGGCATTCCCGTCTTAGACGTTCCCCTACTTCCCAAATCCTCACTGTCCAAATCAGGAACCAAACAGGTGTGGTCACATTCTCAGGTGAGTCCATTCCCATTCAAACTCTCATTTCTTGCTTCCCACAGTCACACATGTGATCGATCTGGATTGCAAGGAAGGTTGTGTTTGTGTGGATGTGTGTATACATGTATGAGTGCACAGTGTGGCTTGTGACATAAAATTCTTTCTCACCGTGAGTAGTGGTCAGAAAAGTGTGAAACCACCACTTTAATAGGCACATTAAACAGCAGAATTTCTAGCCAGCGTTTGGCTTCTCCCGGGAAATTTGAGTCATCACACTTCCTCTTTCCTTGATGCAGTTTAAGGAAAGGGCAGACAGATCTTGATGGGGCTTGCTTAATAGGCAGAGCTTGTTGAGTTCATCGTTCTATCCTGGGAAGAGAATGGAATCGCTGAGAACATGCTGAAGGAGGGGGGTTTCTGTTCAGCGGGCCTTCACATCTGTGATAATATATTATCACGGAGGAAATCTCACACAAATGAAGCGGGGAGTAAATTGGAGGCAAGGACCCATGTGGTCTGGTAAACCGCAGGCCGAGGGGCAGTCTAATTGAGGAGGCTGGAAAGGAGTTTGTTCCTCTGAGGTTGGTGGCGTGAAGTAAAGAATACGGCATGATCCCCACCCCCTTCCCAACCTAGATAAAATCCCAGGGTCTCTGGTTTGTTGCTTCTCTGACTTACTTCAGTTAGAATCATTTTATCAGCCAGGATTCAACATTCATGGCTTAATGTAACAAAAGTTCATTTCTTACCCTCTTCGGTTCAGCTGGGATCTCTGCTCCACATGATTCTAACTCTGGGACCCCCGCTGACCACACAGCCACTCTCTCGAATAATCCTGGTGGCTGTGGCAGGGGGGAAAGGCCAACAGAGGACCTTGCACTGGCAATTAAATGCCCCAGACTAGATGACATGCCATTTCCATTCACAACACATCGGCCAGTAAAGTCCCAGAGCCCACCTACCACAAGGAGGCCAGGAAGTGCTATGTTGCCATACTGAGAAAGGAGGGAGGCAGGGAGTTTAAGAACACAGCTGGGCTGGTGACTGCTGCCTCTCTGTGAGGTAATAAGCCATATACTTGCATATCCACATTTCCAGACTCTCCCGAAGCCAGGAGCCCAGGCTGGGACGAGGTGGGTGTCTGTATTCCTGCGCCCCGGCTTCACCTGGGAGAACAGAAGGGGAGCAGCTAGGTCTCGGCCTCAAAGCGGGGGGCTCTCCCCAGCAGTCTTCCACAAGAGCTAACCCCAGACAGCCTCTGAGGCTACATGCCACCTGTCGCCTGCAGGTGATGACCAACGGCTGGGAGACGGTGGACATGACCCTGCGGCGGAACGGGCTCGGGCAGCTGGGCTTCCACGTGAAGTACGACGGGACTGTGGCAGAGGTGGAAGAATACGGGTTTGCCTGGCAGGCCGGCCTCCGGCAAGGCAGCCGTCTGGTAGAGATCTGCAAGGTGGCCGTAGTCACTCTGACCCATGACCAGATGATTGACCTGCTGCGCACCTCGGTCACCGTCAAGGTGGTCATCATCCCGCCCTTCGAGGACGGCACGCCCCGGAGGTAAGGGCGCTCGCCCTGCACGGCAGGGGGCGGGCGGGCCCGGCAGCTCCGGAGTGCCACACAAGGCCTCCCCAGGGCTGTCTCCTAAGGCCCTTTGTCATTCGGAAGAGCGACGCTGGTGGTGGAGTGGGGGTCAGCACCCGCCGCACAGGTGCTGTGTGTGAGTTATGCTTCAAGCACCCATGTGTGTGTTATCCCATTTCATCTCCACCACAGGCCCGTGAGGTGGACACCCCCAGCAGTCCTGTTTTCTGGATTATGCATGCAGTATTAAAAATAACTTGCCCCGGGGCACACTGCACTTCATTGATGTGTTCCGCGTGCATTTATTGAAACCCTACTATGTGCAAGCCCCCATCGAAGTGCCCTGGATAGAGCCGTAAGCAAAATACAGTGCCCGTTCCCCTGTGTCCTAGAGGGAAAGGCAGGCAGGAACTAAATAGGCAGCGGTGAGACCCACGGAGAGAATGAAGTGCAGTAAATGAAGGGTCTGCGTTGTGGCAGGGGAGCTGCAGACACTGTGGCCAGAGAAGGCTCCCGGGCAGAGATGGCCACCTGGTTTTCCGGAACTGCTGGTCCCAGGCGGGGACAAGGTGCAAGTGTGCTGGACGTTCAAGCGGCACGGGGAGGCCCGTGGGGCTGGAGCGTTGTGAGCAGGGGTGAGAAAGGGACAGGGAGGGGGTGGGGAGGACGGATTGAGAGGGGCTGTCTGGACACAGTGACGAGCTTGGTGTTATTCAGGAGGAAGCCAGTGCCGCGGGGTTTATTTGTTTTCGTTCTGTTTTCTTTTTTTTTTTTAGTGGAATATTTCAAACATATTAAAAGTATACTGAGCCTGCTGTTTCAGCACTTGTCAGCATGTGGCCAGGGGTTTTGTGTGTTTGTTTTGTTTTTTAATCTCCAGTGTCCCCACCTTGGACTACGTGAAGCGATCCCAGTTCCTGGATTGTATCTCCACCCAATCAGGGCCTTTCAAAATTCCTACTGCACTTAAAAATCTTAATAATGAGTCAGTATCAATTACACAGTCTGTCTTTAACTCTCTGTCATGTCGGAGAGATACTTTAAAAACAGTAATTTTGTTCATCAGGCCTCTCCTGTTACATTTGGTTGGTGTGTCTCTTCACACTCTTTTAATCTGTAAGTTCTCCTCACTCTTACGATTTTCTTGCTGTGTCTTTGGGGAAGAAACCAGGCCACCGTCCAGGAGTTCCCCACTTCCCGGCCCTCGCGTCCCCTGCTGCCCTTCAGCCTGTTCCTCTAGCACGTGTTTCCCGTAAACTGGAGCTCAGCGTGGACCAGAGTCTGGTTACGTTTGGTTTTGATGACAGCACTTCCCAGTATGCGTCCATCAGGAAGCCACGTGTGCGTGGCTGTCCCTCTGTGAGTGATGCGAAGGGACCAGCGGGCTCGGATGACGGCAGCCTGACCTGCCGCCGCGCACGTCCCCTCGGCTCTCGGCAGCCATCGTGACCGTTGCCTAGACTCATTACTGCGTTACAGTTGTGGTGTGCCCGATGCTGTCATTTCTTCTTCGTTTATTGACTGTAACTCTCCTAAAAAGAACTCATCTTCAGTAACTATATGGTTATCCTGAGGTATAATTTATACGAGGGGGGCAGTATAAATTCAATTTTTAGAATAATGAGTTGGTCACCCTAGCCACCCCCGAGGTGGCCAGAGGCAGAGAGGGGGAATCACTGCATTCCAAGCCCTGGAAGTCCCGCGCAGAAGGTGGTCAAGGCCTTCGCCCTCAGAGGGCTAATGAATACATCAGACAAACAAATAAGCAAAAAAGATGATTTCATATAGGAAAAGGAGGAGCAGCTGAGCAGAGTGGGAAGGGGGTCTCTGCGGTGAGATACCTAGGTTCGAGTCACAGCTCCTCCCCCTTATTAGCCGTAACCCTGGGCAAGTAGCCTCACCTTGCTGCACCTCCTTTTCTTCCTTTGTAAAAGGGGATAATAGGTCTTCTCCCCAAAGGGTGGTTGTACGGTTGGAGGAAGTAAGACTCGTAAAGCACGTGGAATAGTACGTAGCCATAGGAAGCCCTCTAGAAACCAGCCGTGAGATGCTGGGTGTGAGGAAATGAAGGGCGTGCCCGGACGCTGCACCAGATGGCCAGGAAAGTGACAAGGAGCCAAAAAGACAGGTCTCGCAGGGAGGGAGTAGCCATCACAAAGGTGAGGACAAGGCCCTCAGCTTATTGGCAAATTAGAAAGAGGACGGCGTGGCTGGAGCAGAGGGAGCCCAGAGGAAGGCCCGAGATGAGGGGACGCATGGGCTCCCAGGGCGGGTGCGGCTCCCCACCTTACAGACGAGGAGACTGAGCCCCAGAGTGGGCCGGGCACTTGGCGCAAACTCGTACAGCAAACTCAGTCCGGGTTCCCCATCCCCATACGTTCTGCTGCCTCTAAAAGCTGTTGAAAGCTCTCCACACATAAGTTTTGGTTGCTCCATCCCCACTTTCCTGAGTCCTGCTTGCTCTGAACTTGGTGGGGAGCAGTTCTGGGCAGGCCTAAACCCCGTAGCCAAGGTTGCACCCACACCCACGCCCACACCCTGGTCCCTTAGCCGGGGAGCTCCAGTCAGGCCCAGGCACCCTCTTCTCCCAGCCCTCTCCCGGGGCCTGTGCCGCCTCTGCTCAGAGCCACGGCCCAGCCACGCCTGCTCCAGGCTCTGCAGGGGCAAATCAAGCCGAGGTAACCCTACAGGCAGACTCCCAAAGGCCCCTCTCTTCTCTGCGCACATGCCCCTCCCCACGGCTGTGCATGCGAGAAGCCAGCTCACCTGTCTGATGACTCTCCAAAGCTCAGGGAGTGCAAGAGGCCATGAAGGCGTCCCCCACCTGCAGTAGGGCCCAGCTGAAGTGAAGGTAAAAGTCTGCAGCCTCCCTCCTCTAGCTCTGGGGAGACAGGCCAGGGAGGGCGTGACCAGACAGACGAGTTCTGCTCCCTGGCCTATTTAGGGCAAAACTGTCATCCTGCTCCCTTTACCAGGTGGCTATGAAACAGGATCTCCTGTTTGCAGGGGCAGGTGTGGGTTGGGATTTGCGTGGGTTTTGCTGTTCTTCAAATGCAGGGGTGTCTGACTGGCCTCATTTGAAGAGCTGATAACCCATCTCTGGGGTCCCTTCAGCCTCTTGATGCAACCCTGGCCTCTTGGCTGGAATGTCACAAGGAGCCCTGGGTGGAAACTCAGGGATGGGCCGGGCTCTGCGGGGCGTGTGTCCAGACCCCACACTTTGAGGCACTGGTTAGAGCAAGTGGGTCATCCTTGCACCCCTAGGCCACAGGCTGGAGTTCCTGAGCTGGGCACTGCTGGGCCATAACTGGGCTGGGCGAGGTAGCCAGGAGAACATCCCAGAGCCTCTGATTAAGTGTGTCGTTTTGACCTGGGGTGCTTACACAGGCTCTGGAGGAATGCTCTCATCTTGTTGTCTCTGTTGCTTTGCTGCCTGTTGGGGAAGATGATCTGTGAGACTTCTGTCCCCTTCTGTTGGACTCCAGATCTCAGGTGAGGTGGGGAGTTGGAAAGTCCCCTCTGAGAAGGGAGCTTGAATCTGCACAAGCGGGTGAGCAGGAAAGGTAAGAAAGGAGTCCCCGTGGCCCCTGAGGGCCGAGGAGGCAGTGAGGAAAGTGGTCTGCAAGGCCAGGGACATCCGCCCTCAGAGGACTCCCATGGGTGGCTGAGAGGTTGGACAGGAATATTTAGTGCAGTGTTACTGGTCGAGCAAAAGACAAAAAGCCAGCTGAGTATCCAGCCGTAGGTATCTGGCTGAGTAAACCCAGGGGCCTTCATGTGATGGAATAGTAACTGACCGTTTAAAGTGAGGCAAATCTGTTCGTGCCAAGAGGGCCTGGTTAGAAGTAGTGGTCACTATAGGGAGCAAGATGGTGTCTGAGGTTAAGTGTGCTGTTCTTTTTATTTCCATTTTAAATATCTGTGTGTCTGCATAGGATATTTCTGAAAAAATATGTAAGACACTGGAAGCTGGCTGTGTCTGGTGGGCGACGCTGGGTGACAGAAGGGATAGGAAAGCCCTTCTATACCACTTTCATCTTTAAAAACTGTTCGAAACCTAAATCCAAAAAGTGGGCTTCTTGAATTTTTTTTTTTTTTTAATCCCTATCAGCTGGGTAAAATGCAGATACTGGGCTCTGCCTCAAGGAAGATTCTGTGTCAGATGAGCTGACGTGGGGTATAGGAATCTACATTCCGTTACTAAGCTCTCAGGGTGATTTAGATGCTGGTAGTTCTCAGACGGCTGGGGAGGCATTGGTTCCAGAGCCCCCAGGTGGTGTGGTTTTGGACTTTCTAAAGTGGAAGAGAGACTTTGGATTCTGAGCATGTGGGAAGAACAGGGAGACTACCCACAGAATCTTCTGGAGAAGGCTGGTCAGTCAGAAACTGCCAGAAAGAAATGCCTGTTTATTAAGCACTTGGTGTGCACCAGATGTTCTACTAATGCTTGTTGAATGCTCGCAACCACCCCATCTCCCAGATTAGGAAACTGAGGTTCTCAGAAGGAAATCCCTCACTCAGGGCCATGGAGGCCATAAGCAGCAGAGCTGGGATCTGAGAGAGCCCCGGAGCCCTGTGTGCTGCCTTTAAGATGATTAGATAAGGTTTCCCTCATTGAGGTCATGCCCGTGGCTCCTAGCCAAAGGTGAAGCTGTTAATAATGACAGTGGGGGGTAGGGGCTCTGGTCAGGGACCCTAAAACTCTCCTCCGGCTCCCAAACCACTGCACTGTGGGCCGGTGGGCATGGTGGTTAGCCCTGAGGGCTTTGGAGTCAACTGTCCATGTTTAAATCCAGTTCCCACCTCTTGCTGCCTGTGCAACTTTAGACAGTTTACTTAATTTCTCTGTGCCTCAGCGTACTTCTCTCTAAAGTGTGACGGGCTGACTATGGTTATCAGCAGCAGAACCAACTCAAACATGATAAAACGAAAAAGGGACTGTACTGACTTATGTGCCCGATGAGACTAGGAGGTAGGGCAAGACTTAGGCATGGCTCTAGGCAAGCACTTGGACACCTCATCAGGAATCCCTGTCCCCTGTCTCCCTTCTGCATCTCCTACTTTGTGGGGACAAAGATGGTCCCCTCCTCCTCACAGCCCAGCTTTTGGTCTCCCCTGCTCAGCAGCCCCAGTGATCTTTCCTCCGGTAGTTCCAGAAACAGTTCCACAGTCAATGCTCACTGTGTCTGACTGGCCCCACTTTAGGGCACGTGGCAGTCCTGTCCTAGTCGTTTCAAGGAGGAGGGGAGTTTCTGACTGGCCAGGCCTAGGGCACATGCTCATTCTTGGCACCAAGCAGTGGGGTCAGCCCCACCCGGGACGCACGGACCCGTTACCAGGACCCGGGGTGTGGAAGCGGGGCAGGCAGGAGCAGCGGGTGTGCACTGCCTGGGGCTGTGGCACTGCCCTGCTCTGCTTCCGCCCAGCCTGGCATACACACACGCTCCGTCAGACAATTTTGTTCTCGTCACGCCTCGCCTTACAGCAGTCCAGCCAGAAGGAGCTGCCAAATGTCAGCTGTGACCTTCATGCTGCTGAGGGCCACAGTGCGTCTGGCCCAGGTCACCTTTCATTGACTCCTTAGCAGCCGTGTCCTGGGCTCACAGCCCCCCAGCCACTAAGTCCACCAGGTCTTTTGCCTGGTGGCCCTGAAAGTTCCCTGGGCTCCAGGAGACTCAGGAGAGTCACTGAGGACGGGCTCAGTGGGGGCATGGGAGCCTCCAAGCTGAGTACTCTGAGCTCAGCTCCCGCAGCTGCTGGGGTTTTGTGAGCATGGCCCCCTCCTTGGGCTCGGGGCCCCCTCACTGCCACACCACAGGCTCAGTGGAGAATGCCAGCCCAGCCTGCCAACCTCCCCACCTGGAGCCAGGGACACTGTGGTGCCTGAACCAGCCTGGTCTGGGGGGAGTCACAGGCCGTTCCGCATCTATTTCAAGGTTCTGGGTTTCATGGCTTTTTTTTTAACCACCCTGCAAAGTAGGTCACTTGCTCCTCTTCCACCTGTCTTTGAGCTTCTTCGGAACAAGGCAGATACTATCCTTTGACCCTCAGGGCGTCTGCCTTCCTGGCCCAAGCCCTGCTAAGGGGGGCTGAGCTGGTCTGTGTGGTTCACTGGCTGCCTTGAGGACTGGGTCAGGGAGAAGGAAGACGAAGGGAAGCGAACAGAGAGGGCGAAGAGGACAGAGGAGATGAAGTCTCGCAGCCACGCAGGCAGAACCCCTGTGTCGGGCCCTGTGCCAGTTGAGGACTCAGAG
The DNA here is from genome assembly GCA_004026765.1 of Micronycteris hirsuta. Lineage (NCBI taxonomy): Eukaryota > Metazoa > Chordata > Mammalia > Chiroptera > Phyllostomidae > Micronycteris > Micronycteris hirsuta. The sequence goes on from PVJI01000561.1 coordinate 52,033, forward strand.
CTGCTAAGTTTCAAGCCGATTTAAAGGGTATCTACTCAGCCTTTCAAGTAGGCCAGCGCAGTTCAGAGTGGGCCGGGGAAACCCACCCACCGTTACGAGGCAGCAGGCATGTGTGCGGGCGGGCCAGGCCTCTCTGAACAACGAAGTTTCTCTTCCTAGGGGATGGCCAGAGACCTATGACATGAATACCTCGGAGCCCAAGCCTGAACCGGACAGCATGCTCCCCGGGGGCCGGCCCCCCTACCGCAGCAACGCACCCTGGCAGTGGAGTGGGCCTGCCTCCCATAACTCTCTGCCAGCCTCCAAGTGGGCCGCTCCTGCTGCCCCCGGCCACGCCCAGTCCCTGAGCCGGCCCCCAAAGCAGACCCCCATGGTCCCCTTTCGGGAGTCCCAGCCCCTGCACAGCAAGAGGTAAGCACTGGGGAGGGGCATCGCCCTGAGCCCCCACCTCCCTTCTGTGCTTTTCTCTCTCCTTCCCTTTTTTCCAGTCTCTTCTCAGTCTTCCTTCTTGTCCTATGCGTCCTTCCCTCCCTGTGTCCCTCCCTCCCTCCCCCCTTGCCTCCCTTCCATCCAGTTGTATCCCGAGACTCTCACGTGAGGGCCTGGTGCTGGGCGCTCAGGTCTGTGGTGGAAGTCCACCTACCATGTGTGGTTAAAACTATATATTTTTTAAAAGGTCAGGGGACTGGTAAGCACAAAGATAGGATGTGATGACTTCTTGGGGGAGGCAGGGAAGTGGGCAGCGAAGAAGCCCACAGATGTACAGGTATTGTATACCTTACAGATAAATTTTTTGAATATATTATATATTAAGAGGTAAAGAAAAATGATCAAGAAATGAAGGAATCCAACGTTCAGAGGAGCATCTCAGCCCAGGATTGGGAGGGAACAGCCGCCTGCTCTTGGCAGCCCGTCAGGGCCAGAGCAGCGAGGGTCAGGGAGGCCGGGTGGGAGAGGGGCGGGGGGGGGCCAGGGGTCTCCCCAGCGTCCCGCTGCCCTTCGCTCAGCAGCCCTCTTTCCATCCCCAGAGGAGGAAAGCAGATGAAAGGTGCCACCTCTGTCCTCATTCACCCCCTCCTTCCTCTCCGGTCTCTGTTCCAGGCCTGTTAGCTTCCCAGAAACCCCTTACACAGCGTCACCAGCAGGGGTCGACAAAGCCCCTCCCTACCGACAGCCTTCCGGGAGCTTCTCCACTCCTGGCTCAGCCACCTACGCAAGATACAAGCCGTCCCCAGAAAGGTCAGAGTCTCTTCGCTCTTCTCAAATTAAGGAATCTGGTAAAAGCTGGGGATCCTTCTTTCCTAGGAAATGCACATACTCGATAAGTTTATTGCCGTTTTATGGGGTTACTGGCTCCCTGCAGGTCATCCGGGGACCTCCAGGGGGATTTCTGTGTCTGTTAAGATTTAGCGCCAGGCTGGCCTGAGCAGGACTCGCGTCGGCTGATCTTGCAGCCGAGTTTTGGTTGCCACTCTCTTGACATTTGTATAACTTGTCCGAGCGAGACCATCAGCCTTCCAACGTGGCCTTTATCTGCCTCTCCAGGCTGCTCCCCAAGACCAGGCCACCTTCATTACCCAGTTTGTTTGTTAATATTTTATTTATTTACTTTTAGACAGAAGGGAAGGGAGGGAAAAAGAGATGGAGAGAAACATCAATGTGCGAGAAATACATCGGTCAGTTGCCTCTCACACGCCCCATACTGGGGACCTGGCCCACAACCCAGGGCCCTGACTGGGAATCCAACCAGCGACCTTTCAGTTCACAGGCCACCACCCAATCCACTGAGGCATCCCAGCCAGGGCCATTACCCAGTTTTCATAGCCCCTTAGGCTTCAGTCCTGCCCCCTTGGGTCCTTCCCCAATCTTCCCCTGAGGGATCTTCCTACTCCTCCTTGGCTCCCCAGTGCCCTCAGAGTAAACCCAAGCTCTCCAGCCTGCTCTCCAGCTACCTTTAACCCCAGTGCCCTATGCCCTTCCTCCTCTAGGGTCTCAGGGACCCCCACCTTTCCCTTGTCATCAGGCTGGATTCATGGGCCTCATCCAGGATGTCCCTTTGTCGCCTCACTTACTGCAGTTCATCCACTCAGCCTTCTCCTATCCCGACTGCCCCGCCCTGGCCGCCCCCCTGATCCCCCAACCTGTGTCCATCCTCCACTCCGCAGCGAGGATCTTTCTGTGTCTGCCTGTATCTGTGCACTGCTCCCATGTGTCTTAGAGCCTCAGGACACAGCCACAGTGCCACGCGTCGGCCCCGCTGGCTTCTCAGGGAGGCTGTCTGTAGTTCAGGTCCCACGTTCTTCCCTCCACCTGGGAATGCTTCGCACGCCACCCTCACACCCCACCCTTTCCTGCCAACCTGAGCGTTGCTGCTGCTTCTCCGGGAAGCCTTCCCGGAGCCTCCCCCAGCCACGGGTGCTGCCACTCTGCCCCTTAGTTCCCTGTGCATTTCCTCCCTTTGAGCACTCTCCATTCTTCCAGCACAGTTGAGAGAGAGAGAGTGCGTGCCCCCCAAGACCTAAGACCTTCCCAGTTCATCTGTCTGATTATCACACAGCACAGGTCTGGCACACGCCAGGTTATTGGTATATGTTTGATGAAAGGGTGAGTGAGTGAGTTTGTTTAAATGAGATCACCTACCAAGACCAAGGATCAGTCCGCTAAGCCAGTGGGTCCCACTCTTTAGTGCGTCTCAGAATCACCCAGAAGGAGTGCTTGTTAAACTATACATTAGTGGGCCCTTCCCCCAAGTTTCAACTTGGTGGGTCTGGAGTAGAACGAGTAATACCAGTACTGCTGATCCAGGGGACATAGTGAGAGCCACTGAACTAAACCATTGTTTGATTATAAGTATGTGCTATAACGTTGGGGAAAACATACCTTTTTCATCACGAATGCGGAAGCAAAGGGTCCCAGGAGCCTGCTGTGTGCCAGGTACAGGGAGAACTGTTTGAGATACTCACTCACCAGGGGCCCTCGTTGTAGGTGCTGCCGGTTGTGATGGGGAGAGGGTCTTAGAACCAATGTGCACTCTGGTATGCGCTCTCATAGGCTCAGGGGAGCACGGTCCAGCCCCAGAGGTCTAGGCCGGCTGCCTGGAGGAAGTGACATTTGAATGGCGCTTTGAGAGATTAGTGGGAGTTCGCCACAGAGAGGAGGGAGAAAGTCATCCCAGGCAGGGCAAAGGCCACAGACGTGAGTAAGCAGAATGGTACGGAACGCAGGAGGCATGGAAAGAAGTCATGTGGCGGGGGCTGTGGGAGTGGGGGCACCTCGGCGGCAGCGATGGCTGAAGCTGGAAGTGGCTCCACTGGCATGGAGCCGTTGGTCAAGTCAGGGCTTCAGTTACGAGATGAATAGGCTCTGAGGTGGACGGCATGGGGGCTCCAGTTAATAATTCTGTACACGTGAGATCTGCTAAGTGAGTCCATCTTAAGCACTGTCACCCCCGAGAAAGGTAACTGTGTGAAATGATAGATGTGTTAATTCACTCGATTGTGGAAATCATTTCACAGTGCACACGCAATCAACGCTTCGTATTCTGCACTTTAAACAGATTACGGTTTTGTCAGTTATACCTCCAAGCCGGGGGAGATGTTTCCAAGAGTGCTACTTGCTCAGCAGATTTCAAACAGTCTTAATTCGGTGAATGGGAGTGCTGACTATTCTGTATTGCATGTAGGGGGAAGTATTTGGGGGAAAAAATGCAGTCATTTTATCATGTGATAACTTCATGCATAGACTTTTTTAAATTTTTAGTTATTGATTTGAGAGAGAGAGAGAAAGGGGCAGAGAGAGAAAAATACATCAATTTGTTGTTCTATTTGTTCGTGCATTCATTGGTTGCTTCTTGTCTGTGCCCCGACCAGGGATCAAACCCTCAACGTTGGCCCATTGGGGCGCACCCTGACCTACTGAGCTGCCCCACCAGAGCTCCGTGTTTAGTTTTAAAAGGAACTGCCAAACTATTTTCCAGAGTGGCTATCCTATTTTACATTCCCACTGGATGTATGGGTGATCCAGTTTCTCCACATACTCACCACCATTTGGTGTCATCTCTGTTTTGTATTTTAACCATTCTATAGGTTTGTAATGATATCTCGTGCTGTTAATTTGCATTTTCTCTAATGGCTAATGATGTTGTATACAGTTTCATGTGCTTATTTGCCAACTGTATCTCTTCAGTGATATGTCTTTTACCCATTTTCTAATTGGATTTGATGCTTTTTCAATGTGAGAGAATTCTTTTTTTTTTTTCCCAAGAATTTTTTATTTTTAGAGAGAGGGGACAGGAGGGAGAAAAAGAGAGAGAGAAACATCAACTGGTTGCCTCTTGCACACCCCAGCCAGGCACCTGGCTCACAACTCGGGCAAGTGCCCTGACCGAGAATCAATCTGGCGAGCTTCCAGTTTGCAGGACAGCGCCCAACCCACTGAGCAACACCCGTCAGGGCAGATTCTTTATATATTCTAGACACAAGTCCTTGTCAGGGAAGTGATTTGCAAACATTTCCTCCCTCTAGTTCGTCTTTTCATCTTGGTAACAGGGTCTTTTGCAGAATTAAAGTTTTGATTATGATGAGGTCCAGACTATCATTTTTTTCCCTTTTATAGATTATGCTTTTGATATAAAGTCAAGAATTCTTTGCCTAGATCTGAGTCCTGAAGATATTCTTATGTTTTTTTCTAGAAGTTTTGTATTTTACTTATAAGTCCATGATCCATTTTGAGTTTATTTTTGCATGAAGTAAGAGTTCCTGCCCTGCCTGATATGGCTCTGTGGATTGAGCACCGGCCTGTGAATCAAAGGGTTGCTGGTTTGATTCCTGGTCGGGGCACATGCCTGGGTTGCGGGCCAGGTCATGTGCCCAGTGCAGGGCGCACAAGAAGCAACCACGCATTGATGTTTCTCTTCTTCTCTTTCTCCCTCCCTTCCCCTCTGTCTAAGATCACTAATTTAAAAAATAATAATAATAAAATTTTAAAAAAGAGTTCCTTTTTTTGCCTACAGATGTACAGTTTCTTCCACCATTTATTGCAAAGGCTCCATCTCGTCCATTGTACCACTTTTGCTTCTTAAAGCAAAAATTCATTGGAAGGGGAAATTAATTGGGCACATTTGCATGTATCTGTTTCTGGGTCTTCTAGTCTGTTCCACTGATCCATATGCATGATCTCAGTGCTCCCAGCACCTCCATAGTTGAATTATCCCATTTTACGGGAAACCTGGGGTTTAATGAGATGAATGCACTTGGGCAAGGCCACTCTTCTAGGAAGTGGCAGAGTCAGGACAGGAGCTCAGGCCTGTGTGATTCCAGAGGGCTGGCCCTGACACCAAGCTCTCCTTCCTGGTGAAGGACTCTGAGCTCTGGTGAGGGCTCCAAATTAGGATGACATGTACGTTCTTGCAGGGGTCCCTGCCCCACCATGACACTTGATGGCTGTGATTTCGTGTTTTAGTCTCTCTGCCATCAACAACTGGGAGACTAACGCTTTTCCCTTGGACTCAGCTCTTCTCCGCCTGTCCCTGTCTTCCTAAGGCCCCAGTGGCGTCCGTCTCTGCTCTCTCTAGCCCAGATCTCAGCATTTTTATCTCTGTCAGCCACTGGGCTTCAAGTTTTGCCAGATGTTCCTAGCACACCTCATCCCCCAAACTCCCGGAAGTGTCTTTCACAGGTAGTCGCCATTCCGCAGTAAGAGGCTGGAGCGGGTCACGGCTCCCTCAGTGGCCCTTGGCCTCAGCTCCTTTCCTCTCTTCCTGTTCACAGTTGTCCCATGACATCCTGGAGCCCATGTGACTCAAGCCAGATGTTCCATCCCAGCCCCAGACAGTCCCCATCAGGACTCCTCTGTCCCATATTGTCTTCTCCAAAAGGTTGCTATTTGCTGGATTCATCAAGCTTTTAGGGAAGTAAAGGCCCTCAGACAGAACCTGTCTCGCAGCCCATCTTAGATTTCCCAGGAGACAGGACGGCAAGTTGGCCTGCCCCTCATCTGTCACGTGAGTGTGGGCGAGTGACTTCCCCTCACTGCACCTCAGTTTGCACACATGTAAAATGCCTGTCTCTGAGCAGTGTTGAGAATATTCAAGGAGGGACGCCCTTTAGAGCACTTGGAACTGTGCCTGGCACACAGTAAGCGCTCCATGGGGGTGATGGCTGTACCACTGAGTGTGGTGACTGGGCTGGCAGCTGCGGTCCCTGTCCTCGGGAGCGTGCCCACCTGTGTGCAAGAATGACAAATCTCCCAACTCAGTACAAAGCATTAGGGCTGGACTAGACCTTAGACTTCTGCTCATCAGAACACCAGGTTGGCTTTGATTTCTTTTTTTTCGTGGTTTTTCCTCCAGCCTCCATGAAGAGTGGCGCATTGGTTAGGAGGCAGTTGACTGCAAGTGACAGCCTAACCTGGGAAGTCAGGAAGCATTAAAGGGGTTTATCGTCACATAGTAAGTCCAGAGCTAGTATAGTTCTAGGGCTGGTTAGTTCTGTAGTGAAGTCCTCATGTACCTGTTTCAGTCATGACCCTGATGGCTGCTGTGGCCCCAAGCAAAACCTGCAGAAGAAGAGGAAAGAGCTTCTCTTTGTTTTCGAGAGTGCCTGCCCCTGAATCAACCCCTGGCAAGGTTGCACTGGACCGGCAGGACTGTCTTCACTGTCAGGATTTACTCAAGTCACGTGGCAGAGGGGTGGCTGCCAGAGCAGAATCTGGGCTCCACCAGCAAGGACAAGGACGATGTCGGGTGGCAGCCAACAGTGGCTACGTCGTCCGTCCACCCTGTCCCCCAGTCATGCTGGCATTCCCCATCCATCATCCCATCATCCATCAGTTAGGGTGGGACACTGACCGCAGCCGCAGCCTTCGCCTAAGAGTCTCTTCCTCATGTTCATGTCTGTCTTGCTACTTTCCTCTGTGGCCAAGTGGGAGACTCCAGGCCAACACTTCAGCAGCCAGACCCTGCTGACCTCGAGGCAACCCCCACCTCGGCATCCCCAGGGCCAGCCAGCCTGTCTAGCTTGTGCCTGGGAGTGCCTGAAACGGCAGCCAGTTACTTCTCCACTAAAACTCCAAACCCTCTCTTTATCTCTGAAGTTATTTCCAATTCCAAGAAGAGATAAAAGTACATTGCATGTTCCCAGATGAGACTAAAGATATAGTTGATCTCTTATTCTGGGGATTCTTGACCAGAGCCGTGCTTAGTGAGATGCTGGAATGTCTCAGTTTCCAGTCAGCTTCACCAGCTATGGCAGTGAGAGAAGACCCCAAGTGAGACGTATTCGGCGCCCCAGAGAATGGTCAGCATAGGTCAGTCACCGTGCGCTGGCGTTATTACATGAATGGACAAAGTACAGGTTGTCTTGATTGAGGACAGTAGTGAGAGATGAATCATAGTAAATATGTCGCACTAAAGTTAAGATCAGGTTTAGCTGCATCATACAGAAAACAGATATTCAGACAAGATAGTTTCTTTCTCCCATATTATCAGGGACCCAGGCTCCTGCTCGCTGATGCTCTGCCACCCTTGGCCTGTTGCCTGCTTGTCTTAAAATGGCTGCTGGAGCTTCAGCCTTAAGGACATGATGAGGCAAAGGCACCCACAGCACCTCCAGAGGTTTCCTGAAAGTCATATGCAGCACTTTTTTTTTTTTTTTTTTTTTTAAATTTTCAGACAGGAGAAGGATGGAAGAAAGCGAGAGAGAGAAACATCAAAGTGTGGTTTCCTCTCACGTGCCCCCCACTGGGGGGTCTTGCCCACAACCCAGGCATGTGCCCTGGCTGGGAACCGAACCAGCAACCCTTTGGTTCGCAGGCCAACACTCAGTCCACTGAGCCACACCAGCCAGGGCTGCAGCACTTTTTTTTAAATCTTCACCCAAGGATATGTTTATTGATTTTTTATTTGAGAGAACGAGAGAGAAACATCAATATGAGAAAGAAACATCGATCGGTTGCCTTCCGTATGCACCCCGACTGGAAATTGAACCTGCAACCCTTTGGTGTCCAGGGCAAAGCTTCAACCGGCTGAGCCACCCAGCCAGGACCATATGCAGCACTTTTATCTCATTAGCCAGAACTGCAAGGGAGCCTGGGAAATGTAGTCTGTTAACTAATCACATTGCTGCCCCAGATACAGTTGGGATTCTGTTACCAGCGCAGAAGCAGAGAATAGATATTAGAGAGCCGCCTGCAGTGTCTGCCAATCGTACCTCCACTTTCCTCTGGCTAACCCCAGCCCCTGCTAACGTTTCCCTTTAGTGCTGAGGATTTGATACAGACTTTTTTTTTTTTAAAGATTTTATCTATTTATTTTTAGACAGAAGGGAAGGGAGGGAGTAAGAGAGGGAGAGAAACATCAATGTGTGGTTGCCTCTCACATGGCCCCCACTGGGGACCTGGCCCACAACCCAGGCATGTGCCCCGACTGGGAATCAAACCGGCGATCCTTTGGTTCACAGCCTGCGCTTAATCCACTGAGCCACACCAGCCAGGGCCAGACATTTTGAAAAAATGGAATAAACATGTCCGTACTTCAGTTTCCAGCTATGGTGGAGCCACAACTTACCAGGCAGTTGTCTGGCTGCTAAGTCACCCAGTAAAGTGAAGATGGCTTTATTGTTTTGGCTCTGTCTTCCTTTCCTGGAGGCATAGAAATCAAGGTCTAGGAGGACAGGGATCATATGTACATTCTGAGCAGGTGAGTAGAGTTGAGTTTCCGGAAAATCCAATGCACCTCTGAAGCACCCCTCTGCTGACCTGGAGGTGCTGGGTCCTAGGGGTTTTGAGTTGGTCTTTGCAGAGGCAACCCTGGCTTTGTGGCCAGCAAGGTGACCCTGGAGAAGTTAACTGCTCTTTGGGGTGTTGGGGGTCCCAGTTTATCACCCTCCCAATCTGCAAGTAGAGACACAAACAGCCAAGTGGGGAATGTCAATGTCAGCTTGATGAGTGGAGGCACAGTGACCCCGCAGAGTACAGGGCTTGTGTCAGTGGGGTGCTTCTGGCTGCAAGTGATCAAAATTTGGCTAGTTCAAACTAGGAATTTGTTACTTCAGAGAATTGGAGGCTCAGGGCAGGCTGCAGGGAGGGTTAATGAAGCATTTCGGCAGCATCGTCAAGGGCATAGTTCCTGCCACCTTCTCTCTCCCACCCTCAGCCTTGTCCTCACCCCTCAGGCTGCAGCAAGTGCGTAGCTAGAGACTCGTGGTGTTGCAACCGGACCCAGTAACGCCCAGATGAAGAAAAGCCACCTTTCCTCATTATCGCTCTTAAAAGCACGAGACTCCCAGAAGCCCCCCGTGGACTTCCCGTTTCAGTCACGTTGTTCTGGGTAACAGACATTTTGAAAATCTCAGTGACTTACGTCAGTAAAGGTTTATTTTGTACCCACACTGTGGCTCCCTGCCAGTTGGCAGGAGACTTCTCAGGACACAGGCTGCCTGAACAGCCACCACATCCCAGTCACTCCCCACACAACTTTTTGAGAAGAGCTGGTCACACAGTCCACCCCACCCCCCACCCCCTGCCCCAGCCAATATCAAGGGGCCAGGAAGGATGGTCCTGCCATGTGCTTGCCAGGTGGAGAGCCGGAAGTATTGGGTTGGCCAGAAAGTTCATGTGGCTTGTTCCCATAAAATAAAACACAGATTTTTCATTTTTACCAATAACTCAATTTGGATATTTTGAGTATGTTGGCTATCTCCCACATGGTGTAATGTTGGTCGTTCTCAGTTAACATCTTGATTTGATCTCTGTCAACTTCAACTGGTCTACTTGACTGTGGTGCATCGTCCAGCCAGAAAGCCCCAGCATGAAACTTTACAAAGCACTTTTAGCACATTTGATCAGGCACAGCACCTCAATATGCTGCACAAATCTTTTTTTGCATTTCAGTTGTGTTTTTACCTTTCTTGAAATAATAGAGCATTATATGCCGAAAATGTCACTTGTTTTCTTCCATCTTCAATGCAAAATGGCTACACAAAAATTTGCTAATTTCGATAAGTTTTTTTTAAATGCATGCTGATATGACAGTTGTCACAGTACAATCTAGCAAAATTGTTTCAAATGAAGTTAAAGACAGCTAAGCACTGCTAGAGCCACCATATGAAAAAAAGCAAACGAACTTTTGGCCAACCCAGTATTTTGTGCGAGTCTTAATAACCCATACCCTCTCACATCTCAATGGCCAAAATTGTGTCACATGCCTGTCCCTGAACCAGGCCGAGGCAAGGGGCAGGGTTTCTGCCATGACTGGCTCTGATCCGCCCTAGAATGGACATTGGGAAGTGCCCACAGAATTCCAGGCATACAGAATGCCCCTGGGGTGTGAGGCCCAGGGAGAGAGCCTTCTGCCACTTCTCTTAAATCTCGGCCCCTGCCTGTGGGTGTGCAGAGCCAGCCTCCAGGAGAACCTCTGTCTGGAAGATACCTCTGTGTCACCCGCTCTACAACCCTGGGAGGTAGAAAGTGGTGTTATGCCTTTTTTCAAGAAAGTGGGAAAACTACAGCTGAAACTGAGGAGCACTTGCCCAACCGAGGTCATGCTGCCAGTAAGGGATGCAACTGGGGTGTGAGCCCAGATCTCCTCTTTCTGAAGCCTGAGCCCCACGGCTTCTCCCCACAGCACCTTCCCCCAACTGACCGTCAGCTCAGCTCACCCCGGGTCACGTGTCAGCCGCAGGCTGAGTGCCGCACAAAGGGTGCCATTCAGCCCCGCGTGGAAGGGGCTGCTGGGATGGCCTCTGGACAACGGGGGAGCTGAGGCCCCAGGCTAAGAAGTGACTGCCTGGCTGGGCAAGAGGCAGTGGTGAGGTTTAAACCCCAGCCTACCAGCTCCAAGCCTCCTGTACGTAAACCTGTGGCCTTACCCTGCTCTTCACCAGAGAGGAAGGGAGCCCAAGACAGGCGTAGGGTAGGAAGCTGCTGACAACAGCTCACCCCATTTTACAGCCAAGAGACAGGACCCTTGAAGCGCCTCTGGGTAGGGCCATCGGCATAAGTGGCTTCTGCCCCTCCTCCTCTGAAGACCCTCCTCGGCCTGCTTCCCAGGCGAGCCTCATTTCTGACCCTCAGGTTATAGCACGTCTCAACGCTCACTCACCTGGCCTGCCCTCTACTCAGAGCCTCTCCTGCATTTAAAACCCACTGGAGAGCAAGTCTCAGGCTCAGGTGGTTTTTGATACACTAGCCCAGGGATGTCAGACTCATTTTCACTGGGGGCCACATCAGCCTCATGGTTGCTTTCAAAGGGTTGAATGTGATTTTAGGACTGTATAAATGTAACTCCTCCTTAACTAGGGGCCAGGAGCTCAGTGCCGCTGCCGCCAGGTAGAAACAAGGTGGAGGGCCGGATTCGGCCCTAGGGCCTTGTGTTTGCCACCTGTGCGCTAGCCCTTCACCCTGTGCTCGTTCCTCTCTCTCCCCTGCAGGTATGCGGCCGCCCCACACCCACTGCTGTCTTTTGATCCCCACTTCGGCCATGATGGGACGTCCAGCGGGGACTCCTCCTCAGGTGGCCTGACCAGCCAGGAGAGCACGATGGAACGCCAGAAGCCAGGTAGGGTTTCCCCAAGCCAGCCACGCCCACCTGTGGCACCCTCCTCCTGGCAGATGGATAAGACACACAGGAGAGCTGTAGGGGCCACACCTGAGATTAGATGGGTCACCCAGGAGAGCAGCGAGACCAGGGAGCAGTCCTCCTCCACCCAGACAGGGCATCAGCAGGTGGTTTCTGCTCACACTGTCAGTCAAGATTCAGGGTACCAATGTGTCACATGAAGGTGGCACCCGTCAGAGGAAAGAGTTGAAAAGGACTAAAAGTTGTGCTCTCAGGGAGCAGGACCCACTTGGGTTCTGAGGCTTTTCGTTGCACAGGCCCCGCCTGCATCACACGGGGTCCGGCAGAAGTAAGGCCTGCCTGAGTGCGGGTGGTGGGATAATAACATGGGGCTAATCGTTTACAGTTTTAATTTGAACGTTTCACCTAAAATGGCATGTGGTGTGCTTGAGTGTGATATTGTTACGTTATAGAATCACATCCTTATGATTTTGTAGTAAAACAGGGACCTCATTTGTGCCAGACCCTGTATTTTCTACTGTTACGCAAGTACAGCACTTACCGAGAAAAGAGCCCAAACTATGCGCGTAAAACATCACAAAGCGTAGGTGCCGTGTTCCGCCCAAGGGCCGGCCTCCGATCCTCCACCCCCACCCCGCGCCCCTCCCTGTCAGTGCCCCCATGGGCCACCCCGCCCGGCTTCTCGCAGCCAGGCTTAATCTTGCAGGGCTTTGAATTTCATGTACTTAGAATACAGATGCATTGGGGTGGGGTGGGGGGCGTGGCCTCTGTTACTCTACATGGTGTTAGTGAGCGGTGGCCACGTGACTGGATGTGTAACACAATTTCCGAGTGGTATTTATCCATTGTCTGAATGACCCACAGCTGACTACTCTGTTCTAATGTTGATGGGCATTCGGGTGGTTTCCAGTTCGGGGGTGCTTAGAATAGTGCTGCCAGGGGTGGGCGCTGTGTCCGTCTTCTGATGAGCACAGGCTCACGTATTTGTAGGTATGTACCTGGGAGTGGAATTGCTGGGTCACACGTTGAACTTTATAAGAGACTGCCAAACCTTGTCCCAGAGTGGCCGACCGTATCACACACCCACCGATGACATCTCAGAGTTATACCTGCTCATGTTCTCGCCAGCCTTTTCTTTTTTTTTTATAAAGGAGACTTTTTTTCCCTAATTGATTCTTAGAGAGAGAAGAAGGGAGAGAGAAACATCAACTTACTGTCCCACTTATTTATTAATTCATTGGTTGATTCTTTTATGTGCCCTGACCGGGGATCAAACCTGCAACCTTGCTGTATCGGGATGACACCCTGGCCTGAGCAGCCCGTCCTGGGCCTCCCCGACCTTTCATTTCCTCCGTGTAGTGGGAGCACGTTGTGTTGTGATTTGCATTTTTATGGTATCCAGTGAGACTGTGTTCTCACCTGTTTATTCTTCTATATATAATGATTATCATGGGCGCATATACTTAGGTGAATATTTTAAACATAATTTTGCATAACAAACTATAGCCCCTTTGAAGTCCGGGAACCAGCAGATGAGTGGGTAGATTCTAAAGAAAGAAAACTAGTGAAGTTGTCAGACACTGGAGAGGGAAGAGGTGGAGATATCCACTTAGGGCACAGGTGGCAAACACAAGGCCCACGGGCCGAATCCGGCCCTCCACCTTGTTATCCAGCCCAGCATATTGTGTCTGCCCAGCAGCAGCGCCGAGCTCCTGGCCCCTAGTTAAGGAGTAGTTACATCTATGCAGTCCTAAAATTGTATTCAGCCCTTTGAAGGCAACCACAAGGCTGATGTGGCCCCCGGTGAAAATGAGTTTGACACCCCTGGCTTAGGGGATGTTCCAGAATTGCCAGGCAGCTCAGGATGACCGTGTCGGCATGTCAGCAGCTGCCCCCAGCGCTCTGGGGTGGCGGAGAGGTTGCAGAGCCCAGGACGAACAGGCTAGAGACGACCTCGGCTCCTGGCCCCGTGGTGGGGCCTTAAACCAGGGGAAACAGATGGACCTCAGGCTGCCCTCCAGGGCTGCAGACATGCTTGCCTGCCTGTCCCCGCCTGCAGGTCTGTAGGTTTTGCTTCAAGACAGACAGATTTGCATTTTTTTTCACTCCCATCCAGTTCAGAAAAAGTGTTGCTCGTGATTTCATTACACTGAAGTGTAAAATGGGGAGGAAATTTTTCCAGCCTTCACCCCAAATAAGGTGTCACAGAAACTCACAACTGTCCTTGCCATCTGTCTCCTCTCTATTGTCTCCTAGAATTTGGTTCCCCTCTCACTGCCTTGGGACCTTGTTATAAATTGACTGACACCTCCTCCCCCTTCTCCGTCCCCCACACAAATCATGAAGTCTAGAATGTATTCAGGATCCAGAATAAAGGTAGTTCAGGCTGGGGGGCATCAGGCGCCATGACAGACATCGGGGGGGTGCCCAGCCCTGAGCAAATGACAGCGATCGCAGTAACAGCAGCGTGGTTTTGTGTGCGTGTCGTATGCCCAGCACTGTGCCAGGTGCTCCACACTCCCTCCTATTTAATCACCTCAGGAACACAACAGAATGGACACTTTTTATGCATCAGTAGAAATGAGGAAAATGAGGCACAGAAAGGTGGTCACTTGGCTGAGGTTCCTGCTAATAAGTGGCATCATTGAGATTTAAACCAAGGCATGTTGGGGTCTCGAATCCCACCTCTCCATAGACACCAACCATAATTCCTCACCCACAGAGTGTGGTCAGAGCTATCTGGCTGGGAAGGTATCCCCAGGATCACCAGCTGCCCCGAGTCCATCCATGCCTAGCCATGATTTCAGCGTGTGAAGGGTGAATCTGGAGAGTCGGAAAGTCACTGGAGGCCAGTTCAGAGGTCCAGTGAAGGGCCCAGGATCAGGGTCAGCCGAGGGTAGAGCCAGGGACACTGGGGCAGCCAGAGAGGGGAAGGAACCTGGCCGTTCACTGCCGGTGCACCAGGTTGAGCACCAGGAATACGGTGTGAGCCAGACCAATGCTTCCTCTGCCTACTTGGAGCTAAGAGTCTGGTAGGAAAGACAGACAGTGGGCAGGGCACACAGAGTACTTACCCATGGCCCTGAGCATCAGGTGGGAACTAACACAGTGTTGGGAGACAGATTGGTGGCATTTGAGAGAATCTCTGAGCAAATCACATTTCAGGCAAGGCTGAAAGAATATGAAGGAGCAAGCTGGGAGAACATTCCAGAGGAGACAACAGCTAGTCGACAGCCCTGAGCGGGCAGTGAGTGAGGCTGGTGTTGGAGGAACAGGGGAAGGCCCGTGTGGCTGGAGAACTGATGGGAGGTGACAGGGACAGAACGTGTGGCACAGAGGTGGGATGGGACCTGACTCAGGTGATCACAGGGTGTGTCTTGCTACAGATTCTTGCCGGGTCAGGACATTGGAGAGGGACACATGGTTAGGTTCTGGATATGGTCGTTCGAAGGTAAAGTTGACAGAATTTCCTGATGCCTCAATGTGGGTAAGACAGAGAGGAGTCAAAGGTGATATCAGGTTTTTGGCCCGAGGAGCTAAAAAGATGGAGTAGCTGTTGACTGACCAGGAAAGACGGAGAGATGCAGGTCTGAGGGGAGTCGAAGAGTTGGCTTTGGCCATGTTCAATGGCAGTGCCCAGCAGACGCCCAGTGGAGGTACTGTGCGGCAGCCGTATATACGGTCTGAAGTCAGAGAGAGGCGCAGACCAGAGACAGAAACGTGTGTTGTCAGTCTCACAGGTGGTAGTGAAGGGTGGATGTGACAGCCACAGGCTGGGCTCTCTGTAGAAATGAGATTTCCTGCCATGGGCTGGCTGCCTCCCAGGAGACCAGCACCTCCTGGGGGTGTGGGATGCTCCAGAGAGGAAAATCGTTTCCAGAGGCAGAGCCGGTGGCCAGCATCCCTGCTCTCCTGTGTCCGTGGTTCCCAAGTGAAAGCCACACGGGCAGTGACACCTCGACTGCCAGCCAGGCTGCTCTCTGTAGTGACCCAAGTGCTCTGTCTGGTCGGACAGGCCTCAGTTCAGGATCATTGGCTTTGGGAGTTTAGACTAATTTACTCACACCCACACCAACCATCACAATTTTAAACCTGTTTCACATTTGAACCAGCAGTTCCACTTGTAGAATTCTGTCCCAGACACAATCCCACGCTTGCTCAAAGTTGTGTGCTAGAGGGAGGGCTACCAAAACATTTTTGCAGAAAAAAAGTGAAAATAACTCAAATGTCCATCAGTAGGAAACTGGTTAAATAATTGATGTCCATTCACATGGTGGAATACTGCACAGCTATTAAAAATAAGATAGCTTCGAGGACTTCCAGCCAAGATGGAGGCGTAGGTAGACACACTGTGCCTCCTCGCACAACCAAAAGAAGGACAACAACAATTTAAAAACAAAAAACAACCAGAACTGACAGAAAATCGAACTGTATGGATGTCCAAAAACCAAGGAGTTAAAGAAGAAACATTTATCCAGACTGGTAGGAGAGGCGGAGACGGGCAGCCAGGGCAGAGAGGGCTCACAGCAAGGCGGGGGCTGGCGGACGGGGCGGTTCCACTTTCGCGTGCAGATAAATCGGGAGGAACAACTGGGGAGCGAGACAGACCACACAGCCCAGGGATCCAATACAGGGAAATAAATCCTCAAAACGCTAACTGGAAACACTGGCGGGAGCTGAGGCAGCAGCAGGAGAAACTCCCAGCCTCGCAGGAGAGTTTGTTGGAGAGACCCACAGGGTCCTAGAATGTACACAAACCCACCCACCTGGGAATCAGCACCAGAAGGGCCCAATTTGATTGTGGGTAGCAGGGGAAGTGACTGAAAACTGTCAGAGAGTGGAGCAAGCACCATTGTTCCCTCTTGGACCCCTCCCCAACATACAGCATCACAACGCAGTGGTGTGGGTTGCCCTGCCCTGGTGAATACCTAAGGCTCCGCCCCTTACTATGTAACAAGTGCTCCCAGACCAAAAAAAAAAAAAACCATAGCCCAAATGAAAGAACAGATCAAAGCTCCAGGAAAAAATACAACTAAGCGATGAAGAGATAGACAACCTATCAGATGCACAGTTCAAAACACTGGTAATCAAGATGCTCACAGAATTGCTTGAATATGGTTGCAAATTAGATGAAAAAATGAAGGCTATGCTAAGTGAAATAAAGAAAAATGTACAGGGAACCAACAGTGATGGGAAGGAAACTGGGACTCAAATCAATGGTATGGACCAGAAGGAAGAAAGAAACATTCAACCAGAAAAGTATAAAGAAACAAGAATTCAAAAAAATGAGGAGAGGCTTAGGAACCTCCAGGACATCTTTAAACGTTCCAGCATCTGAATTATAGGGGTACCAGAAGGAGAAGAGGAAGAGCAACAAACTGAAAACTTACTTGAACAAATAATGAAGGAGAACTTCCCCAATCTGGCAAAGGAAATAGACTTCCAGGGAGTCCAGGAAGCTCAGAGAGTCCCAAAGAAGTTGGAGCCAAGGAGGAACACACCAAGGCACATCATAATTACCTTAGCCAAGATTAAAGATAAGGCAAGAATCTTAGAAGCAGCAAGAGAGAAAAAACACAGTTACCTACAAAGGAGTTCCCATAAGACTGTCAGCTGATTTCTCAAAAGAAACCTTGCAGGCAAGAAGGGGCTGGAAAGAAGTATACCAAGTCATGAAAAGTAAGGACCTACATCCAAGAATACTCTATCCAGCAAAATTTCATTTAGAATGGAAGGACAGATAAAATGCTTCCAAGATAAGGTCAAGTTCAAGGAGTTCATCATCACCAAGCCCTTATTATATGAAATGTTAAAGGTATTTATCTAAGGAAAAGAAGATATAAAATGACAGCAAACTCACAGTTGTTAACAACCACACCTAAAACAAAAACAAACTAAGCAAACAACTAGAACAGGAACAGAACCACAGAAATGGAGATCACATGGAGGGTTATCAGCAGGGGAGTGGGAGAGGGAGAGAGGGGCAAAAGGTACAGAGAATAAGGAGCGTAAATGGTAGGTAGAAAATAGATGGGGAGGTTAAGAATAGTATAGGAAATGTAGAAGCTGAAGAATTATATGTATGACCCATGGACATGAACTAAAGAGGGAGAATGTGGGTGGGATGGGGTGTACAGGGCAGAGGGGAATAAAGGGGGGGAAATGGGACAACTGTAATAGCATAATCAATAAAATATATTTAAAAGAATAAGATAGCTTCATGTTCAGTTATGTGAAGGTGTATCATGAAGACATAAAGCAAAAGCAAGTATATTGTAAAGTGAAAATCAATTTTTAGGACGTTTATTATCTCAGTTCCATTTAACAACAAAAAAAAAATCTGAGCTCATTTAACCACCAAAGGATCATTACCTTGCATATATAAAGAACCTTATACGCCAATAAAATAAAAGGTAGTCAGTCCCATGGAAACCTAGGTAAAGGATATGAGCAAGTTATTTACAAAATAAATACAAATGGTCAGTAAGGATGGAAATGTGCTCGGCCTCCTTTGGGGGTAAAGATGGAGGATTGTCATAAAGCTTCGACGAGGCCACTCGTGCACAGCACTAGAATGGGGCCTGGCACAGCCTAAGCGCTCGGTAAATATTCCGTTACTGAGCGTTGTTATACCCCCTGTGGGTTGATGGGGTCATGGCATTTGTGAGATGAGCAGACGAGCTGGCGGAGGGGTGGCGGCTCCGTCACAAACCATATTCAGGGCCAGATTCTTTGGGCGGACTCGGGCTGGGGCCTGAGTCACCTCTAACACTGACATGTCTCCTGTCTTCCTGCAGAGCCTTTGTGGCATGTGCCCGCCCAGGCCCGGCTCTCAGCCCTGGCTGGAGGCAGCGGGAGCAAGCACACCTCCAGGCAGGACGCAGCAGGCAAAGATTCTCCCAACAGGCATTCCAAAGTGAGTCTGGACCCCACCTGCCCCCGCCCCCGCCCCAGGGAGTCCGGGCTGTGGGAATTGGCTGTTTGGTTTGCCACGGCTGCCGTGGGCCAGGCAGCTCCAGCTGCCTGGTGTGGGTGTGGGCCTGGGCCTCCGACTCCGCACAGGAGCACATCCCTGACTTTCACCACCTTCCTCTCGGGCTCAGTGCTGGAGGCAGAGCCAGCCGGGCGCGCGTCCCGGCTCCAGCCCGGGGCAGCCGTGCCATCGCCTCCCCTCCTCGGGCCGCGCTGGCCTCACTATCACATCAGTCGTGGTAGGTGTCCTCACCAGCTCGGGCTTTGTAACAGAGTACCATGTGGTGGGTTCACTTAACAGACAGGAATTTATTTCTTATAGTTCTGGAGGCTGGGAAGTCCAAGATTCAGTGTCTGGTGAGGGCCCAGGCTTCATATTCTGGTTCATAGAACTTCTCACCTCATGTGCTGGAAAGGGCACGGGAACTCTCTGGGGTCCTTTTTAAGGGCATGAATATACACGTGGATTTTATAACCCCGTTCATGAAGAATATATAAATGCACATGTAGGAATAAGTAGGAGAAAATATATAAGGATTTGAAAACCCCATTTATGATGGTTCCACCCTCGTGACCTAATCACCTCCCAAAGGCGCTGCCTCCTAATACCATCTCACTGGGGATTAGGGTTCAGCATAGGAATTTGGGGAACACAGACATTCAGTCCATGGCACTAGGTTAACAGCTATAGCTGGCAGTCCCCGAATCTCAGTGACCTCGCACAGCACCATGCAGGTATTCAGGGAGCAGCTCTGCACGTGGTGATTCAGGATCCCAGGCCCCGCCCCCGCCCTCTTGTCGCTCCACCGTCACTCAGGGCCTTGGAGCCCCCTGCTGGGTCTCTGCCTCTTTCCAACAGATGGGGGTGGGAGGAAAAGAGATTCCCTCTGGAAGTGTTTGTAGCCCGGGCCTGGAAATGGCATACATCACTTTCACGTGTTGCATTAACCAGCACTTCACCCATGACCACACCCCTCTGGAAGGGAAGCTGGAAAGTGCAGGCCTGTGTGCCCAGGAGAGGGAGATGGTTTTGGTGAGCACGTGGCAGTCTGTTCGCATCCATTCATCCCGCGAGTGTTTGATGAGCACTTACAACGTGCCAGGCATCGGGGCCACGGTGATGGAGCAAACAGAAGAGCCCCATGCTCTCACAAAGCTGACGTGCCAGTAGGACAGCGAGCAGTGAGCAGGGACACCAGCACATCATGTAGCACCGAGACCTGACCCTTGCTGGGAAAGGAAAACAAAGCACAGTCAAAGGAAAAGGGAATGTTAAGCGCTGGTGCTTTAGGATGAAGTGGTTAGACAAAGCCACTGAGGAGGTGACCTGTAAGCCCAAACCCTGACTGAAGTAAGGAGTGAGCCACGAAAACATCCTGGGGGAAGAGCATTGCAGGCAGAAGGAACAGCAGGTGCAAAGGCCCTGGAGTGGGGGTGCGCCTGGCATGCTCAAAGAGCAGTGAGGAGGCCCGTGTGGCCGGAGCGGAGTGAGCAAGCGGGAGGGAGAGACAAAGTCAGGGGCCAGAACATGGAACATGGGTCCGGATCGCCCAGGGGCCTTGGTGAGGACTCTGGCTTTTCCCAAGTGCGGTTGAGCCACAGGAGGGTCCTAAACAGGGAAGGGACGTGAATTAACGCAAGTGTGCACGGCCTCCCTCCGGCGGCACACGGGGAACAAACAGGTGGGGTTGCGGGGAGACAGGGACAGGAGCAGGGAGACCAGGGAGGAGGCTGCTGCCGTGGTCCAGGCAGCGGCAGTGGGTGGAGCCACAGAAGTGGTGGGTTCTGATCTGCTTTTAAGATGCTGGTGACAGGATTTACTGTTGGACCGAACATGGTGTGAGAGCAAAATCAGGGTCCAGGGTGACTCCAAGGCTCTTGGATGAGGCAGCTGAAAGGATGAGATGCCATCGTTGAGATGGGGACAGGCGAGTTTGGGAGGGAAGGCCAGGAGCTGAGTTCTAGGCTTGTTGAGCTCAAACTGTGAGCTCACGTTGCAGACGGAATGTCCTCCCTCCGAGCTACCCCGTGAGGTGGTTATTGTCAACCCCATTTTACAGATACGGAAACGGGCACTTGCCCAAGGTCACACGGCCAGTAAGAGAGGCCAACAGAGTGGGTAGCTGTCTTGGCTCCGGGGGTCACACTCATTGAGGACCCAAGAATGGAATGTCTGCCCCACCCTGGAGCCCAGGGGTGACACACATCTCTTGCCTTCCAGGGAGAGCCTCAGTACTCCAGTCACTCCAGCAGCAATACCCTGTCCAGCAATGCGTCCAGCAGCCACAGTGACGATCGCTGGTTTGACCCCCTGGACCCCCTGGAGCCAGAGCAAGACCCCCTTTCCAAGGGCGGCTCCAGCGATAGCGGCATTGACACCACCCTCTACACCTCCAGTCCCAGCTGCATGTCACTGGCCAAGGTGCCTCGGCCGACCAAGCCACACAAGCCCCCAGGAAGCATTGGCCTTTGTGGAGGTGGGCGCGAGGCCACTGGGCGGTCCCATCATGCCGACAGGCGGCGGGAGGTCTCCCCTGCCCCCGCGGTCGCTGGCCAGAGCAAGAGCTACCGACCAAAGCTGTACAGCACGGGCCCCAGTGCCCCCCCAGGACTGGCGGGGGGCAGCCGCGACCCACCCCGGCAAACCAGGTAAGGCGTGCTCCTCGCCTAAGCCCTTTCTGCTTCCCACGCAGCCTTGGCGGCAGGGTCCCTGCCCCAGAAACACGCTCACAGATGTATGAGCTCACACAAGAGTTTACTTGCACAGTTTGGAGACTTGTGGAGCGCCCTGGCTGTCTGTCTTCATCTGTCCCTCTGTCCTCCATCCCTTTCCTTCTCCCTCTGCTGAGACCCATGGTTTCTATGCTTTCTGGGTTCACAGACCGTCTCCCGTTAGGAGTGTGTTTAGCTGGAGGTAATAGGAAACCTGACCCACAGTGGCTTAAACAAATCGAGGTTTGGCAGTCGGGGAAGTCCAGAGAGGACGGAGCCAGGCTGGTGCAACAGCTCAGGCAGGGCCCTGCCGCCTTGCACCCCTTGCATGTGTTCCTGCGCCACCATCCTTGTCACACGGACTGCGACTTCCTGGTCTCCCGGTGGCAGTGGAGCCCTCGGGGAACGTGGGGGTAGAGAACAGAGGAAAGGTCGCAGCAGCTGTGTTGCTCCTTTTGTGTGGAGAGAGCAAACGCTTTCCCAGAATTCCTTCAAGCTAGCAGTGTCACAGGACCGCCCCAGCTACAAGGAAGTCTGGGAGGTCGCAGGGGAGCCTTCCAGACAACACGGGACAGGGCCGTGGT
Source organism: Micronycteris hirsuta (assembly GCA_004026765.1). NCBI lineage: Eukaryota > Metazoa > Chordata > Mammalia > Chiroptera > Phyllostomidae > Micronycteris > Micronycteris hirsuta. Next base: position 73,876 of record PVJI01000561.1, read on the forward strand.
CCCCCGACAGTCCCCTGGAGGGCCGTTTGGCACAGAAGCTGGGTCCCACTTGGAGTTCCTGATTCTGTCGGTCAGAGTGGGGCCTAAAAATACACAGTTTTTAAAAGTTCCCAGTTGATACTCGTGCTGCGGGTCCTGGGACCACACTTGGAGAACCACGGGTAGCGGGGCAGCCAGGGAATGAGAAAGAACAGGCACCGGCAGACTGACCACCATTGAGTCTGAACCACACACTTTGAGAATCTGATGAAAGCCATGAACCACCTCCCAGAAAAATGCACGGAGGTGGGGGATTCCTTCTGCAGTCATAGGGCTCAGCCTGGTCCATGGGCCCCTTCAGGGGTCTGTGGCCTCAGGCAGGGATTACTAAGCTGCCATCCCCAGGGCAGACTGTGCCCAGGGCAGATGCGTAAGGCAGCAGCCTCCCTTCCCTTCCCGGACCACACCACAGTGGGGCCAGCTCAGGTCCCGGACCCCCGTCAGGGTCCCGCCCTCTGTTGGCTTCCTGATGCCTTTGCCAGTCCTCTGACCCGCAGCTTCTCCACACACGACACAGGCACCCGGCAGCGGCCTCAGGCCGCCTTGACACAACCCACAGTGGCTTTATGTGTATGTCTGTGTTTTTTAAAAAAGGTGAAGCAAAAATTTCCCAAACAATACTTAGCTTGTGAGTAAAGCACTTAGATCTAGTCTTGTCTGTTTAAAATCTTGGCATGCTGTTCCCTACTCCTGAAATGATGTCATGACTCAGGGGTGCTCCTGTGGCAGATTTGGATTTCAGAGTGCCCGTATGTTGGTGCTTCCCCTGCCCCTGGCCTGGTGCACGGATCCCGAGTCAGGGGACCCGGGAGAAGGGTGAAGGTGGGGAGAGAGTGTGCCAGTGAGCTTGGTCTCCGTCTCCGCCTGCCTCTCTAGGCAGATAGATCCTAATCATTGGAACTGACTCTTTCGACAGCACCTTCATTCATTTATTTATCCACTCACTTCACTGACAAATATTTCGTATGGATTTGTTATGTCCCAGACAGTGCCGGTTGCTGAGGCAAAATAATGAGCAAATTCAGATGAGGCCCCCAGCCATTACCTCAGCCCACCACCAGTTGAGACGGTTGAGAATCAGGTCATCAGTGAGACAGATGGTCAGAGTGCCCTACTGAGAGGGGCTCGCTGTCACGGGGGTCCCACGTCTCTGCTGTGATGGCCCCTGTGCTGGGCACAGGCCTATATTAGTGACCCGAGCAACTGTCGTGCTGTGAAATCCGGGACATAAAGGTAGCAGCCCCGGGGAGTAGATGCGGCCAAGACAGGAGGAGGGTGTGGAATTACCCTGTGTCTCAGAGAAGGATTTGCTGAACCCAGAGATGAAGACAATAAAACGGGAGAGGAGCCCGCCACAAAAAAGGGCCCTGGGGTTGGGAGCTTTAATTTGCATACAGACAATTGATGCTAATTGCAAATCATTCTTATCTACTCATTAAAGCTGCTTCCCGAAGTTTTCTCCTAGGCAACGGGCTCTAGCATGGAACAGCATTCCCAAAATGGGGTGCTCGAAGTGATTTGGGTGGTACGGGAGGAAAATGTTGTACTTTAAATGGATGTGTGTTTGCTTTAATGGGTATTAAGGAAAGTGTTACTGCTCATCCCCTGATTTTACAGGTAGTGCCTTGGACAAGTTCAGGAAGATTAAGTGAATTGATTTAAAGAAGCATCTTCAAAGCCCTGGCTGGTGTAGCTCAGTGGATTGAGCGCGGGCTGGGAACCAGAGGGTCCCGGTTCGATTCCCTGTCAGGGCACATGCCTGGGTTGCGGGCCAGGTCCCCAGTGAGGGCCATGTGAGAGGCAACCATACATTGCTGTTTCTCTCCCTCTCTGTCTCCCTCCCTTCCCCGCTCTCTAAAATAAATAAATAAAATCTTTAAAAAAATAATAATAAAATAAAGAAGCATCTTCATGGTAGATGAGAGTGTGGGCTCCATAATCAGCCCACCGCAGTTCAGGCCCTCCGTCTGCCTTGTCTTGGCCTGGCCTAGTTGGGGGAGGGGTTTTCCTGGGTTTAAGAGGCTGAGCCAACCACAGACCTGGAAGGGCAGAATGTTCCAGACAGAGGGTGTGCAAGGCCCACTGTCAGCCCCGCTCTCCCCTCACTTTGCTGGGCCTCCCACAACCTTCCCATCTCAACAGGCACAAGTTCCCAGAGCGTCGCTGAGCCCTGTGCCAGGCTCCCACATGCACCTCGGCCTCTGCTGTCGCCAGCCTGTTCCCTTGGGCCAGGCTGGAGCGACGCCCGCTGCTTACGGAGGGCAGGTACCCGTGCTTAGTGGCTGCCCTTGTCTCTGCTCCCACAGCACTTCATCGGGTGGCACCTTGCATTTATTCACGCAGTGAGCACCTACTGTGTGCCTGGCCCTCTGCTGGGCACCGCTGGCAACCAGGGCCCAGGCTGTCCTGGCACTGACAGTGCACTGTAGAAGCCAACAAGGAAGTCCTTAAAAATAATGAGTAACTGGGATCTGGGAGCGAATACGGTCCAGGCTGGAGGGTGGTCTAATCTAGTCTGGCGGCAGTTCCCCTGAAGAGAGGCCTTTGTGCCAAGGACGAGGGGGATGAGGAAGAGAGAACAGGCAAAGTGGTGGGGGCGGGGGGAGGGCTACAATACATAGTCTTTTTTTTTTAATATATTTTATTGATTATGCTATTACAGTTCTCCCATTTTCCTCCCTTTCTTCCCCTTCACCCCCACCCCCCCATTCCCCGCCCTTTAGTTTTTGTTCATAGGTCATACACATCAGTTCTTTGGCTTCTACATTTCCTGTACTATTCTTAACCTCCCCTTGTCTGTTTTCTACCTACCGTTTATGCTTCTTATTCTCTGCACCTTTTCCCCCTCTCTCCCCCTCCCACTCCCCTGTTTATATCGCTCCATGCCTTATATAAATCCCTTTAACATTTCATATCATAAAGGCTGGGTGATGATAAACTCCTTGAACTTTCCCTTATCTGAGAAGCACTTTATCTGCCCTTCCATTCTAAATGATAGTTTTTCTGGATAGAGGATTCTTGGATGTAGGTCCTTGCCTTTCATGACTTGGAATACTTCTTTCCAGACCCTTCTTGCCTGTAAGGTCTCTTTTGAGAAATCAGCTGACAGTCTTATGGGAATTCCTTTGTAGGTAACTGTCTCCTTTTCTCTTGCTGCTTCTAAGATTCTCTCCTTATTTTTAATCTTGGGCAATGTAATTATGATGTGTCTTGGTGTGTTCCTCTTTCTTTGGGATTCTCTGAGCTTCCTGGACTTCCTGAAAATCTGTTTCCTTCACCAGCTTGGGGAAATTCTCCTTCATTATTTGTTCAAATAAGTTTTCAATCTCTTGGTCTTCCTCTTCCCCTTCTGGCACCCCTATGACTCAGATGTTGGGACATTTAAAGATGTCCTGGAGGTTCCTAAGCCTCTCCTCAGTTTTTTGAATTCTTGTTTCTTCATTCTTTTCTAGTTGGATGTTTTTTTCTTTCTGCTGGTCCATTCTGTTGATTTAAGTTCCAGTTTCCTTCTCATCCTTATTGGTTCCCTGCAGATTTCCCCTCATTTCCTTTATATTACCCTTCATTTGTTCAAGTAATTGTGACGATTTTTCTTCGAATCCTGTGAGCATCCTGATTACCAGTGCTTTGAACTGTGCATCTGATAGGTTGGCTATCTCTTCGTCACTTAGCTGTATTTTTTCTGGAGCTTTGATGTGTTCTTTCATTTGGGCCATTTTTTTTTTTCTGTGCGCTTCTTACTTTAAGGGGCAGAGCCTTAGGTGTTCACTGGGGCGGGGTAGCCCATGTTGCTGTGTTGTGATGCTGTCTGTGGGGGCGGGGCCTGAGAGAACAATGGCACTTGCTCTGTTCTCCGCACTTCCCCAGCTACCCACAAGCAAGTTGGGCCCTTCTTTGCTGGCTCTGGGGTGAGTGGATGGGCCTGCACAGTTCCAAGTCCCTGTGGATCTCCTCAACGAACTCTCCTGTGAGGTGGGGAGTTCCTCCTGCACAGGTGTTTTCAGTCGGTGGTTTGAGGTTTTATTTCCCAGCATTGATGGGCCGCGCAGTCTGTTCCACTCCCCAGCTTTTCCTCCCCGTTTATCTGCGCGAGAATGAGGGACTGCCCAGTCCACCAGTCTCAGCCCCGGTTTCACTGAGTGCGCCCGCCGCCTTTTGGCCAGGCGCGCTCGCTACGGGCCTCTCCGGGCAGCTGGAGCGTTGCCGGTACCGCTCCACAAACCGCGTCTTGCCGAGCGCTCTCCACCCGGCTCCGCTCTGCCTACTGGTCTGGATGAACGTGTCTTCTTTAACTCTTTGGTTGTCAGACTTCCACTCAGTTCAGTTTTATGTCAGATTTGGCTGTTTTTGTTTTTTAAATTATTGTTTTTCCTCTTTTGGTTATGCGAGGAGGCACAGTGTGTCTACCTATGCCTCCATCTTGGCCGGAACTACAATACATCGTCTTGACCTGCGATGCAATTATGGATGTTTCCTTTGTAACTGTTTGTTGAATGGTACATCTTTGTTTTGTATATTTTGCTATATGTGGACAATTTTTTAAAAGATTTTATTTATTTAGTTTTGGAGAGGGGAAAGGAGGGAGAAAGAGAGGGAGAGTAAAACATAGATCCGTTGCCTCTCTCACGATCCCAAGTGGGGACCTGGCCCACAACCCAGGCACGTGCCCTGACTGGGAATCTTAACTGGCAGCCTTTCAGTTCGCAGGCCAGTGCTCAGTCCACTGAGCCACAGCAGCCAGGGCCAGTTTTGTTTTTTTTTAAGAGAAAAAAAAGACGGGGTGCGGAAAGGGCATCCCTCTGCAAGTAGCATATGCAAAGGTCCTGAGGGTTAGAGTGGGTGCCGTCAAGTCACTGAACACAGGCCCCGTGGCTCCAGTGTAAAAAATTGAGGGTGCAGCTGAATTTCGGGGGGTCAGCAGGGGGCAGACCACTCAAGGCCCTGTCAGCCACATTAGGGAGTTTGGATTTGATCCTAAGAGCTGCTGGCAGCAAGGAAGGTTTTCAGTAGGAAGGGTGGTGCAAACAGATTTATGTTTTGAAAGCTGGTGCTAGGCTGGGGCTGAGGCCAATGTGAGTGAGAAGGAAGGGGCCTGGGCCTGGAGACAGAGCAGCCATGGAGGCCTCAGCAGGTGACACTGCCAGGACATAAGGAGGGAGACAGACAGGTCCTGGATGGTGCCAGTAAGCTGGGCAAGAATCAAGGCCAAGCACCGAGTGTCAGGAGGCTGCTGCAGACAGAGTGCAGGGAGAGTCTTGAGAAAAGGGATGGGCAGGACTGGGCAAGGCTGAACATTAAAGCTCCCACTATGTGCCAGGCACTGTTCACAACATGGTGATCCAGCAGGGACCAACGTCACCTTCCTTGTAAATTTGACATTCTCCTGGAGAGAGCAAGGCAGACAGACAGACAGTTGAGCAACCATGTAATATTAATATGCCAGGTGGCAGTAAGATCTGGGGAGAAAACTACTCTGGGCTGTTCTGAGGGGGGATAGATTATGTCAGGGGTAGCAGGAATGAGCTTGCTGGCAAGATTTAAGGGCTGCCAGGAAAGGGATGGGCCCTGTCATGCCCAAACTGGGAACCCCCCACCCGCACGCTGAGCCTGTAGCAGCTTGTGCCCACTGATGACTTCAGTGACTTCACAGACTCTACCCCCAGACGTTCGTCATGGGAGCCTGGCTTCAGGGCACGCGGCCAGGCGCCAGTGCCCGCTGCAGGCACCGCAGTGGGCTATGCGATCCACCTGACCCCCTGCCCTCTCCTGAGGCAGCACGCACGCCACACCTCCCTGGGTTTCCAGAGCAACTCGTCAGAGCCATTCAGGGCAATCAGAGCCTCTGGCTCCACGTGGAGCTGACACAGCTGGGTGTTCCCAGGCCAGCAGGAAGCACGTGGCCTTGCATTCCTGGGCTGTGCTGCGGGCGTCACCAGGATACCCTTCTGGGGGCACAGCCCCGAAAGGTAACGTGAAGCCTTGGGATCCACTGGAGCTCACCTGCCTGTGTGAGCAGGGAGACTGGGGTCACACATGGCAGACACCTACTTCAAGAGTCACAGTCAGCTTGGGAAGAGGCACCCAGGCCAACTCAAGGGAAGGTGGGAGGGGATCTCAGGGAGGGACCAATTCAAAGGCCCTGAGGTGAAAATGTTTCTGGCTTATTTGGGAACAGCTTCCATACAGCTGGAGCAGAGTGAGGAGGAGCTTGAGGGCAGAGGGGCCAGACCAGATGGTGTGGGGCCTGGGGGGCGTGGGAAGGACTCTGACTCTTACCCTGAGTGAGGTGGAGCCACAGAGAGTGCTGAGCAGAAGGAGGCTGTGCCCTCTCAGCTGTGCCCAGGCTTCTTGGGCCATGTCGGGGGGCGGGGGCAGACGGAGGCTGCTGTGATGGTGGATGGGCAGTGGTTGGCAGAGGCAGCGAGCACAGGCGGATCTGCATCGATTTGGACCCCATGGCCTCTCTGCGTCCACTCTCTGAAGACCTGCCGCTATGCTCCCAGGCCACAGGGTGGAATGTGGCCACTCACAGCCACTATCCTGGGACATTACTCCAGCCCCACCCAGAGACTGAAGGACTCACAAGCCATGCCACACCCCAGGAGCTAGGGTGACGTTGCTCCTCGGCGACGGCCGAGTGGCAGGGACCTGGAAGGGCCCCCTGCAGGCATCCAGGTCGGCAGCGTTATTTCCGGGGCTCTGGCTATAATCACAGTGCCACCCCTAACCGACCGTGTGGCCTCCGCCAGTTTCTCTGAGGCTCCACTTCCTCATCTGTGAAGTGGGTGTAATGATCGACTCTGGTCTGAAGCTGTGTGGGTGAACCAACATCGCGCACTAAAGTACTTAGCATGGGCGTAAACTACTTAGCACCTGAGACATAGCTGGGTCCAAAAGTACCTGCCGCTACTGGGTGTCGCGCTGCGGATTGATCGGGACTGCTGTCGTCGAGAGCACAGGCTGATGGCTGAAGTCGGGGTCTCTCGTGAGCCAGGCTGCCTGGGTTTGCGTCCCGGCTCTGTCCCCTCCCAGCTACGTCCTTTGGAACAAGTTATTTAATCTTCGAGCCTCAATTTCCCCACTTGAAACATGGGGGTGATGGTAGTTCCTGCCTCACGGGGTTGCCGAGGTAACTGAATGAAGTGACACCTGTCAGGTGTTCGGAGCAGGGCCTGGCCATGGCAACAGGCTTGGCGCCATCAGCAGTCTCACTGTCACCTGCTGCGCCACCGCTGTCCCTCCTGCAGGCAGGGGCACAGCACCCTGTCTGCCTGTGTCGCCGCCCTGGGCCACCCATCCAGAGCAGAGCATGGCACGCGTCCATGCAGCTGTGTGATTTCTCCAACTGGCCTATGGTTTTTCAGCTTTCTTTGTAAGCCACAAAAGCCTTTTACTCCAACGAAGTCTTCGGTACTCGGCCCTGAGGTATAACTTAGCCTCTCTGGGTGAAGGCGGGCTTAGCATGCTGAGCAGGATGCCGCCCTGCCCCCAGTCCTGGCTGAGTCCAGAGCACATGCATTTAGCCCCTGGACACAGCACACCCCTTTATAATAACTGTAGCTCGGGGAGCCCACTCCTGGCCCCCAACTGTGCAAGCACTTTGCACACACGAGCCTGTGAGGGGGCCTCAGGCAAAGGTTGCAGTGTCGGTTGGAGCTGGTAATGGAACCTGGGCCTGGTGAGCAGCACGGCCTGCGTTCTCATCCACCGCCTGGTGCTGCCTCATTTTTCAGGTCAAAACTGAGGCCCAGGGAGGATACCTGTTCACGCTGGTGCTTCAGAAAGGATGTGTGTTCACGCTGTGGATTGGTAGGCAAGTGAAGAACTCCGCCCTGCACCGGGCACTGGGAACTGCTTGTGGTCCCAGCCCGGCACTGCTTGTGGAAGCAGCACCCACCCCGAGGGGCTGGACTGGGATACACTATATTCAGGGAAATAGTTCTTGGTTGAGGCTGTGCCATGCATGAGACACCATCTGGTCCTCAGGCTCATTGAGGGTGAAGATGGACATGTCATGGGAATGCCTTTGGCTACAAGTAACAGAAATTCCCAGCTCAGTTGGAGGAAGGCTCTTAGCTCATAGAACACAAAGTCCCAAATTAGGGAGGCCCCTGGGAGTGGATCATTTCTTGACTTGGGGGGCCCAGGTTCTTTCCCTTGTTTTTTTTCTGCCTTTGTCACCCGACAGGCTGGCTCCCCGCACAGTCTCAACGCATCTTGTCATCCCACCAGATAGTCACAGTGCGAAAGGAAGTGTTGTTTTCTGCAGGTTTTTGTTTTTGTTTTCTAAGATTTTATTTATTTATTTTTAGACAGAAGGGAATGGAGGGAGAAAAAGATGGGGAGAAACATCAATGTGTGGTTGCATCTCATGTGGCCCCCCGGGGACCTGGTCTGCATCTCAGGCATGTGCCCTGACTGGGAATCGAACCAGCGACCCTTTGGTTCACAGCCCGTGCTCAGTCCACTGAGCTACACCAGCCAGGGCTTCTGCAGGTGTTTTTCTTTTTTAAGATTTAATTTTTATTTATTTTTAGAGAGAGGAGAAGGGAGGGAGAAAGAGAGGGAGAGAAACAGCAATGTATGGTTGCCTCTCACATGGCCCTCACTGGGGACCTGGCCCGCAACCCAGGCATGTGCCCTGACTGGGAATCGAACCAGGACCGCTTGGTTCCCAGCCTGCGCTCAATCCACTGAGCTACACCAACCAGGGCATGCAGGTGTTTTTCAGTACAGAGATCTTCCCCAGAAATCGCCCAGCAGGCAGCACACACACACACACACACTCACTCTCTCTCTCTCCCCGCCCCTCAATGTCTCACTGGCCAGAAGTAGGTCGCAGGCCCACCCCACACCCATCCCAGACAAATGGCTTCAGCCAATCAGGATATTCCCCCCAGGCTGGGTGTTAGGTCACCTTGCCCAAGCGAGGGATGAGTAAAGCCAGCCTTCATTTGTAGCATGAGGGAGGATTAGGATGACACCCTCGGTGCTGCTGCGGGGCCTGAAGAGGGGGCAAACCCATCTCAGAAGAGGCAATGGATGAAGCTGGCCGGCAGACACCCTTTTCCCTTCCTTCCTTCCTTCCTTCCTTAATCATCTCGTGTTTTTGTTTTTGTTTTTAAGATTTTTATTTATTTATTTTCAGAGAGAGGAGAAGGGAAGGAGAAAGAGCAATGTATGGTTGCCTCTCACATGGCCCTCACGGGGGACCTGGCCCGCAACCCAGGCATGTGCCCCGACTGGGAATCGAACCGGGACCCTCTGGTTCCCAGCCCGCGCTCAATCCACTGAGCTACACCAGCCGGGCTCATCTCATGTTTTTCGCTCCCAAAAGTCGGGCGTGCCTGATGACAAGGTAGAGAAATATGTCCTGTAGAAAGTAAAAGTGGAGGTAAAATCAATTGTTTATGATACAGTCATAGAGTGAACCCTCTGCAGCCATTGGAGAGAGAGGGCCTTGTACAGACTGGCATGGAGAGATCGCCAGGACATATCGTGAAGGTCAAAGCCAGATGCAGAGCAAGCTTACAGTATGCTGCCATTTGTTTTATAAAGGAAGGTTGGAGGGCACGTGCTCCGTCTCACATACATGTGCTTGTGTGTGTGCAGGTGCTGTGTTGATGAAGAAGGAAGGGTGAACCGAGGCTGCCTCGAGGAGGCAGGCTGAGTGTCAGGCGGCACTTCCTTTTCCCTGTGCCATTTGTATAGTTCCGTCTGACTGTTCTCTGTGTGTTCCCATCGTCACTGCATCCAGTGGCAGTCAGTCAGTGCACGCTCCCAGAGTTTTCCTCCAAACTTGTATTGGCCCAGTTCTTCAAAACATTTTTGACCGTTCCCTGATATATTTTATGTATATATATCACAGTCCAGCATGGGCAGCCCTCATGAAGTTGCACAAAACCACTTAACGCTTACCTCACGTGACGTTCACTGACAGTTTTTATACTGTTTCTTTTCTTCACCCTCAATAATGGTCAAGACCCACTAAATTGATTTTATTCCCCACAGTTGGGGAAAAACTGCACATTTTTTCTTGTAAAAAAGATAAAGCAAAAAATGTCCAATCATCATACAACATATGTACTTTTAAAAAAGAGAAAGCAGAGTCCTGCTTTGCGCCATGCCTGTTCCCACTTACTGTAGCTCGGACATAAACAGAAGTCTGTCTTATTCTTTGTGCTGGCTACATAGTTTCTGATCACATGAGTATGCTTAGAGTGGTCTGTTTAGTCCTCTATGAAGAGACATTCAGGCCACGTCCAGCTTTCCTTGATTATGCACAGCACCGCAGTGACCATTCCAAGTACACGTGCCTGCATGTACTTGTGCCGGCTTTTCTGTGGCGTGGATTTCTGGGAGATCGTGGGTTAGATCGGTGCCACTCATGCTTCATTTCTCAGCTCAGATGCCGTTGTCTCCTGGGGGGAGCCCCTCCCATCCACAGTAGACCCCCTAGACGTCCCCCACACATGTGCAGCCTGGACTCCACTAACAGATGGTGCGAAATTGTAGAAAGCATATAGTCGGAGCTTGCTTTTTAAAAAAATCCAGTCTGATAATCCCTTCCTTTTAATTGGGGTGTTTAAGCATTTACAGGTAGCCTTGACTGCTGTGGCTCAGCAAATTGGGTATTGCTCCACAAACCAGAAGGTCACCAGTTCGATTCCCTGGTGGAGCACATGCCTGGGTTGCGGGTCAGGTCCCCTGTTGGGGGTGTGCAAGAGGCAACCCATTGATGTTTCTCTCACACATTTCTCTTCCTCTCTCTCCCCCTCCCTTTCCCTCTCTCTAAAATAATTAAAATCTTTTCAAAAACATCTATGTTAAATGAAACTCGATAATGGATTCACAGTTGCCATTTTGTTCCTGGTTTTCTCTATGTCTCTTTCTTGCTCTTCTGTTCTTTCTTTACTGCCTTCCTTTGCGTTAAATAAATGTATTTTGTGTACTGTTTGGCTTCCTCTTGATTATTGGCTTTTTTTTTAAGTTGTTAAAATGTGCATCTTATCAGGGTAATTCGGATTAATACTAACTTACTGGTAATTCCAATAAAACATAGAAACTTTTCTCTAATATAGTCCCATTTTCTTCCCCTCCTTTGTGCTATTTTGTCAAATATGTTACAAACCCAACAATATATTAGTATTATTATTGCCTTATATAACTTACATTTTTAAAGAAGTTGGAGAAGAAATAGGAAAACATAAACCTATATAGTCTTTTATTCTAACCCACAAGTTTACTATCTTGGACCCTTCATTTCTCCATATAGAGTCAGGTCACCACTTGCTATTATTTTCTTTCAATCAGAGGGCTTCTTGTATTATTTTTTAGGCAGATGTGCTGGCAATGCATTTTCTCAGTCATTGTTTATCTGAGAAAAAAATCTTTCTTTGCCTTCATTTGTGTAAGATAGTTTTGCTGGATATAGATTTTTTTTTTAAGATTTTATTTTTTTTTATTTTTAAACAAAGGAGAAAAGAGGAAGGAAAGGAGAAAGAGGGAGAGAAACATGCAACCCCAACTGGGGACCTGGCCTGCAACCCAGGCATGTGCCCTGACTGGGAACCAAACCAGCAACCGTTTCGTTTGCAGGCCAGCACTCAATCCACTGAGCTACACCAGCCAGGGCCTGCATATAAAGTTCTTGGTTGACAGTTTTTTCTCTCAGCCCTTTGAAAATGTCATTCCATTCCATTGTTTCTAATGAAAAGTCAGCAGTTGATTGTATTGCTACTTCTCTGTGTGTGATGAATCCTTTTGCTATTAAAGCTTTCAGGATTTTTATCTTAGTGTTTGAATTTCAGCTGTTTTTATGGGTGTGAATGTCTTTGTATTTATTCTGCTTGTGCTTTGTTGAATTTCTTAGATATGTAGATGAATGTCTTTCATCAGATTTGGGGAGTTTTCAGCCGTTCTTTCTTCAAACCTTTCTTCTGTCCCTTTCTTTCTTCCCTTCCTGAAACCCTTGATGTACAAATGTTGGGTTGCTTGATCTGTCCCAAAGATTCTGCTGTGGCTGAATTTTTTGTTCACTGAGCTGGGAGGGAGGTGAGAGGGGCCTCTGGCCAAAATGCCTCAGCTATCTCTGTTCTTACCTGAAGTTCAGCATTTTTTCAAGTACAAATGATTCTTGGATTATTATATGCCCTTGGCCAATTTACAGCATGTTGAAATGGCTGTTTTTGTCAGATTGGTGCTTTTGAGGGTGAGGATTTGCCATCTCCTCATTTAGCCATAATCAGAAGTCCTATTCCTTAATGTTGCTAAATTGACCTTCAAAAATGATTTATTGACTTACACTCCAAGGGCATTAATTTTCTCATTAAATTCTTCTTGCTTGAAATGGAAGTTTTATTTTAAAGTGTTAGAAGTTGATTGCTTCAGCAGTGTGAGCAGCTGGGTCCCCAAGAGTTGGGTCGCAGTCAGTAGCATGAGATTCGCTGCAGCAGTGATTCCACAGGAATTAAGTATTTGGGATGTTGAGCTGCGGTTTTAGATTCGATAAACTGGAATAGAGTCTGGTGTGTAGTAGGTACCTTTACATTTTTTTGAATGAAGAGCTACATCACAAGGTGTATTTTAAGTTAAAAAAAAAAAAAACCACAAGTTAAAAACAATGTATTAACATGATCCCAGTTATTTAAAAGTAATTCTACCCATCCACACACACACACACCCCCCACCGAAAAAGTCCTATTACTTGGTCATGTATATTTGTAACATTTACACAGGAGAAGGTTAAGGCCATAGCACAAATTGTGAACCATGGTTGCTGTAGACAGGCAGATGTGCAGACTGTGCCCAGGAGACAGGGTGTCTCACAGGAGGCCCTCCACCCACAGTGGATGATATTTTAGATTCCTGTAGATCAGTGGTGTCACACTCATTTTCACCGGGGGCCACACCAGCCTTGTGGTTGCCACCAAAGGCCAAATGCAATGTTAGGACTGCATACATGTGACTACCTCTCAACAGTTAGGCGAGAGCTTGGCGCTGCCACCGGGTAGAAACCAGGTGCCGGGCAGACCCAGCCCGTGGCCCTGCGTCTGCTGCCGGCACTGTGGGGGTACTGAGTGTGCTGGAAGGGCGCCCCGGGGGGCCGAACGCTGTGCAGGCAGCTGTACCTTAGAATCTTCTGCAGCAGTAATGTGTTTGTGTCTCTCATACGTGAATGAACTTTTTTTGTTTCCCAAGAGTAAATTTACACAGATTGGTTTTGTGATGTGGGATGGATGTGATTACGTAATTTTGTTTTTACTTTGCAGTGACATGAACTCAAGGGCTGGCTACCCTGCTCAGGTTTACAAAAGCGCCAGTGCAGAGACTCCTCGGCCTTCACAGCTGGTGCCATCCAGCCCCTTCCAGCTCTCCGCCTCCGTCCCCAAGTCCTTCTTCTCTAAGCAGCCCGTGCGCAATAAACACCCAGCAGGGTGGAAGAGAACAGATGAGCCCCCGCCACGGCCACTCCCCTTCGCTGACCCGAAGAAGTAAGTGCCTGGGCACCCAGACTCAGTGAGGCGCTGCGAGAGCCCAGTCTGGGCGTCTCAACACAGGGAAGAGGGTGACATCTCTGTCACCCAGCCTCAGGACACCGTGCCCATCTATACGCTGGGAATACAGCTGTGAACAGACACGGAGGTGCTTGCCCTCCGGGAGCTGACTTTTGGTTGGGGAGACAGGCTAAAGACAGAAAAGCGTGCGGCAGGTCGGACAGTGGCCAGCACTGTCTGGTGCCAGTGCGGCTGGAACAGTGTTGAGCACGTGAGGTCAGGGAGGGGATAGAGACAGATCACGGAGGGTCCTGTGGGCCTCCTCTGATCACATTGGCACCTGCCATAAATGAGGTGGCGCCACAGGAGGGTGTGGAGCAGAGGAGGAGCGTGATCTGCATCGGGTGGTCACAGGGTCCCTGCAACTGAATGTGGGGCAGGGCCTGTGAGGAGCTGCTGCGACCGTCCAGGCGGGAGACCAGGGGCGGGGAAGGGGGAGGCGCGGAGGAGAAGGGTGGCTTCCAGACAGAGCTTCTGCGGTGGGGGCCGACGGGGTTGCTGGCAGATTGCCTTTGGCGTGAGAGAAGGCGAGGTAGCCGATGACAGCAGGTCTTATGGCCTGAAGGGGACATCTGCCCTGAACTGAGATGGGACTGAGCAAGAAGCCGTCTTGGGTGGAGCTCCAGAGCTCAGCCCTGGATGGTCACGTTTGTGGTGTGCAGAAGACATCAAGCAGGCAGCCAAGTGAGGAGTCTGGAGCTCAGGGGAGAGATCAGGCTGGAGAGAGAAATGCGAGTGTTGTCAGCACACAGGCAGGCGGCTGGAGGAGCGCACAGAGCACCGGAGCGTGGGCAGGGAAGAGGGGAGGCGTGAGACCGGGCCCGAGGCCCGTCCTGCTCAGAGAATGTGAGGAGGAGCCCAAGGGTGATGGACCGGGAGCCGTCAGGTAGGATGAACTTGACGCCTGAGTGTCGGAACAAGCCTCACAGAAGTGCAGGAAAGGAGAGAGTAGAATTGGAGGCAGCTGTAAGCAAAGCTCATTTGAGGGGTTTTTCTGTAAGACAAGAGAGGAGTTTACAGTGAAGGAAGGGTCTTTGTATTTTTAAGGTAGATGGATGTGATATCTAACATTTGTGAAGTACTTGCTGCATGTCAGTCTCAGTTCTAAGCTCCTGTGGGTCAGGGAAGTCAGGGAGTCCTCACAAGAGCTCCGTGAGGTGGACCCGTCACCGGTCCCATTTTACAAAGGAGGCAGCTCGACCCCAGACTCACAAGCTGGTAACCAGCGGAGCTTGGATCAGAGCCTAGGGACCCTGGCCCAGGGCTCCTCTTCTGCTGGGTGGGAGTAGACCTGTCTTCCTCCATCCTGTTTATAATGTCGTTCTTCACGACATGGATGGGGCGCTTCAAAAACATGTGGGTGACACAGAGCTCGTGAGGACAGAGGTGTTGGGAGACAGAAGCCGGGTCCCTGGAGATGGTCCCTGCTGGGCTCACACTAAGAATCTGGTTCACGCACCTGACGGCCAGCCAGGGCGCTCTGAAAACTAGGTTCTCACTCTCCTCTCCCCTGATTGAAACCCCAGCAGCTTCCCCGCTCCTGGGACTAATGATAAAGTCCTATTTACTGAGCATGTACTTTGTTCCAGGCACCAGTGCACCTCGCGTTTCGCCAAACGCCTTCCCAGTCTGTGTGATCTGCCCCCCAACCCCTGCCCTCTCTTCCCCCGCTCCCTCCCCTCCACCACCCTGGCCTCTCGCCACCCCTCAGACCTGCCTAACACAGGCCAAGCTCAGGGCCTCTGCAGAGCTCGCCAGTCCTGGGCCTCCCCCAGCTCTTCCGACTGGTCTAATGCCACTTCCTCAGACGGGCCTTCCCAGCCATGGTCCCTGCCATCATTCTGTCACCGTTCTCTCTCCCACTGCCTGTTGCCCCCACAGGAAAGCAGGTATCACTGTCTTGGTGGCTTGAAGCCTGCCTGGCAGTC
The DNA here is from genome assembly GCA_004026765.1 of Micronycteris hirsuta. Taxonomy (NCBI): domain Eukaryota; kingdom Metazoa; phylum Chordata; class Mammalia; order Chiroptera; family Phyllostomidae; genus Micronycteris; species Micronycteris hirsuta. Next base: position 89,399 of record PVJI01000561.1, read on the forward strand.
TGGGTTCTCCATCGGGGAATGTATGAGCCGTGCATCTTATTCTCACCTCAACCCCATAAGATCCTCCGAAGCCTCCACTTTTCAGGGCGGCTGAAGGGCCAGACCCTGCCCACCCTGCTACGCTTCTCCACAACGGCAGCTGCTCTGGCCGCCCTTCCCCTGTGAGCTGTTCCCTCTGCCTGGGTGCCCCCACCCCTACTGGCTCACTCCTGCCCCACCCCATTGGTGTGCTAGGGCTTCTCAGACAGAGTACCACAGACCGAGTGGCTCAGCAACAGAAACTTACCGTCTCACGGTTCTGGAGGTTCGAAGTCTGAGGCCAAGGCGTCTACAGGGTCGGTTTCTCCTGAGGGCCGTGCAGGACAGTGTGTTGCTCACCTCCCTCCCAGCCTCTGCTGCTTTGCTGGCCGTCTGGGATTTCTTGGCCTGTAAACACTTTACCCTGGCCTCTGCCTTCATCTGCACAGGGCCTTCTCCTCCCTGTGTGCACGTCCCTGTCCACAGTCCCCTTTCTACAACAACACCAGTCATTTGGGATTAGGGTCCACCATAATGGCTTTATTTTACTTTGATTACCTTTGTAAAGATCCTGTTTTCAGTAAGGTCCCATTCTGATATTCTTGGGTTTAGGACTTATCTTTTGTGGGGGGGACCCCTAAACACCCACCCTCAGATATCAGCACAGACGTGCCATCCTCGGAGAAGCCCTCCGAGCCCCCACGCAGGCCCATCCCTCCCAAGCCCACGCTGCTTTTTTCCCCTGGAGAAAATCCTAGGGCACATCAGACAGTCATTTGCTAGCAACTTCTTCTCTCTGGCACCCACTGGACTGAGGGATTTAGGAGAGCAGAGACACATGAACCCAGCCAGGGCCCAGCACATAGTAGGTGCTCAGAAAATAGACCTGGACACCCAACAGCCCTCAACACACACCTCCTCTTCCTTGGGAAGGCTTTTTGTGTGTGTGTACAAACGTGTAAACTAAGTCCATAAAATATTTGGGAACACAAATAGTTTCATGGATTCTTGTAAGATTCGTTAATTGGTACATACGTTTTTATCATATGCATAAGACGTCACTTTAGAATTACTGCTTTTGTCCACATGTCCCCATTTAGTAAAGCCGTCTCGTTCAGACGCCCCTGCGCACTCTGGAGGTAGCATCGTTGTCGTTGTCAGAGATACTTCGCAGTCACTAACCTGGTTTTTCACATAACATCGTCACTTCTAGCTAAATTATTCGAAGTTGAACATGTTTTCTTTTTTAATCTGTATGATGCTGTTGCTGAAATTTTATCTCAAGGCATAGGAACTCATTTGCGTGACTTACCTGTCTCCTGCTCCGCCACACACTGCTGCACGCCCTTTCCCGGCGTTAACTCGTGTAGTCCTCACCACAGAGTGGTGAGGTGGGGTTCCCTTCGCATCCCGTTTTCCAGATGAGAAGAATTGAGGTGCAGAGTGGTTAAGTCACTCGCCCCAATTCACTTGGTCCGTTAAGGTTATTCACTGCAAATGTTATGATTGTTGATTTTGTAAATTTTGTCCCCACATATTATGAGCACGCCCCCGCCCCCAGGAGTAATTACCAAATCGATCTACTACATTTCTTTGCCTCCTTGTTCACTGAATCTGGTCGTGACTGCAGCTGTGCACCCCCTAGAGGAGTGACAGTGGTCGCGGCCAGCACAGGGACCCCTGCCCCTGCTCTCAGCCACGCTACTCCACTTGGGTTGGCCTCATGTATCCTCCTGGCTACCCCATGAGGGGCATCCTGTTTCTACTCCCATTTCCAGATGGGGAAACTGAGGCGCAGTACCTAGCCCAGGTTACCGAGCCAGGAATGGCAGGGCTAAGGTCCATACCCAGCAGGACAACTAACCAAGCATCTCGTCACGTGAGAGACTCAAGGAGGGTGTGCACACCGGGCAGTGACTCACGCTTTCTGAGGACCGATTTCTTGGAGGGAACAGTCTCTCCTGTATTTGGCGTTCCCCCTTACGTTTGAGCGTGTGCTCTGGTGAACAGAAGACGGGGTGAGCTAGTGACGGACAGCGAATCTGTGCAGGGGGGCCAAGAGCATCTGCCACAGAAGGCCCCTCGCCCTCAGCCCTTCTGCTGCCAGCCCAGCCCGTGCTGGGGGCAGGCCGGCGGCCTCGCTCTGACCGCTCTGTCCCGAGCTCTTAACTCGTTGGCCTGCCCGCTCCCTGCTTTTAGAGGAGCCCAGTAGCATGGGGGTCAGGGTGGGAGTCCCTGATTGGCAGCTTCCTCCCTCTTTAACCCGTAAGTTTCCCTCTGTTTTTTAAACAATTTTATTTATTTAATTTTAGAGGGGAAGAGAAGGAGAAAGACTGGGAGAGAAACATCAGTGTATGAAAGATACAGCTATCGGTTGCCTCCCGCATGCCCCTAACTGGGGACCTGGCCCATAACCCAGGCACGTGCCCTGACTGGGAGTCAAACTGGTGACCCTTTAGTTTGCAGGCCAGTGCTCAGACCACTGAGCCACACCAGCCAGGGCCCCACTCTTTATTTTTTATTTTATTTTTTAAATTACAGTTGACATTCAATGTTAGTATCAGATGTATGACATAGTGATTAGATACTTGTACAACTAACGAAGTGATCCACCCGCTAAGTCTAGGGCCCGCCTGACCCCACGCAGTTACCACAGAGGTGGTGGCGTATTCCCTGTGCCGCGCTGTACGTCTCCTGACTGCTTTTGTAACTGATAATCTGAACTTCTTAATCCCTGTCCCCTTTCCAGCCACCCCCTCCAGCCCCCTCCCATCTGGTAATCATCAAAATGTTCTCTGTATCTTTGATTTTGTTTCTGTTCATTTGTTTTTTAGAGTCCACATGTAAGTGAAGTCATATGATACTTGTCTTTCTCTGTCCGACTTATGTCACTCAGCACAGTGTCCCCTAGGTCCATCCATTTGTCAGAAATGGCAAGGTTGCCTTGTTTTATGGCTAATATTCCACGGTGTATATGCACCCCATCTTCTTATCCGCTTGCCTGCCCGTGGCACTCGGGTGGCCTCCGTGTCTCGGCCGTTGTGAATAGTGCTGCAGCAAGTACGGGGTCCGTGTGTCTTTTCCAGGTAGTGTTTGGGATCTCTTCAGATAAATACCCAAAATGGAATTTCTGGGTCATATGATAGTTCTATTTTTAATTTTTGAGGAAATTCCATGCTGCACCAATTTACGATCCCAAGTTTCCCTCTCTTCAAACTGGGATCACAGTCCCTTCCACCAGGGTTGTTGTGAAGACTTACTAGGCTAATCCATGTGAGACTGCGCCCCCGCCCCCACCGCCCCGAACCCCAGCACCAAGTTCAAGCCGCACAGTGCTTAGCAGCTGAGGGTGTGACTAGGTGAATGGCTTCCCAGGCCTAGGGGAAAGGTCAGGCTACCAGCAGCCCTCAGCTGTCCTGGTCTTGACCCAGTGGAAGGGCTTGTGCTGCCCCTGCAGGTCAGGGGCCCCTTGGCCACCCTGAGAAGCCTCAGAAGGCTGACACAGCCATGAACAGGCCGCACGGGCACCGCTGGTCTCTGAGTGTTGAGCAGGTCAGCCACAGCACAGAGGGTTGTTGCGAGGTCCGTGTGTGTGAGCCCCTGGCTGCTGGTCTGTGTCTCTGCAGACCCAGGGCCCAGGGAGGATGACGCCGGTCCTGGGGAACAGCCTCTGTCATTGCCTAAAGAGTGGAATGGAGGTTAGGAGGGCAAGCACCCAAGTCACACCCAAGGACCCCAGTCCCAAACCCCCGGCATTTTCATGTATAAGAGGGGCGTCCCTGCCTCATGTAGGACCACCGAGGAGATGAGATGAAATAGTGCATGCGAAGGGTAGCCAGGGCCTGGGACGTGGGGCGAGCACTCAGGAGGTGAGCTGTGCTGCCGCTGGCGGTGCGGACCTGCAGTCAGGAACAGTCCCCTGAGTTCACCTCAGTTCACAGACCAGCTCTGCTGCCGTCGTGTGTCAGAACCCGTCCGAGCACCGGCACCCTCGCCTGCAGAGCGAGGTGGTTACCGTCTGTGAGGAGTGGAGACACCCTGGCCCCAGGCGAGGCCCACAGCACAGGGAGCCGCCGAAGTCACTGTTTGTGCACGCTGAACTCTGCTTGCATCATGAGAGAGTCTCAGAGTGGCTCAGAGCATCGGACAGAGGCGGGTTCTGGGTGTCCTTAATTCACTGTGCCTCGGTTTCTCCAGCTTTAAAAGGCAAAGATTTGGAGTGCCTGCATCCCGTAGGGGGTGTGCGTGAGTCATAGGGAAGGGCCTGGTCTTCGGTGGCTGCGCTGACGGACGCTGGCATCCGGTGGTAGTTGACCCCTGGCCTTTGGGTGCCCTCCTTGTTCAGGTTTGGGGCTCCCAGGCCCAGCACAGTGTAGGCCGAGGAGGGGCTGGGGAGGCCTCTCCCTGCATCCCCCCCACACTCTGCGGCCTCTCCCAGCCGCCCTTCCAGGAAACTCCGCCTGCCGCTTGAAGCGCAGACCCCTGAGTGTCCTCAGCAGTGAGTTGGCAGAGCCCCCAGCCAGGCAGGCTGACAGTGGTGCTAATTAGCTTAACTAATCCTCCCCAAGGGAGCTGCCCCAGTTGGAGCCCAGAACTCCAAGTCAGCTGGGATCGGACCCAGCCAAGTGGGCGCCTTTGGTCACCTTCCACCTCTGGCCCTTCGGTAACAAGAGGAAGCTGCTGTTGTCGGGGTTCTAACTGCAGAGCCTTCTCTGTCATTTTTCTGTCACCTTACTCTTTTCTAGTGCAAGTGGCTTAATTCCACCGCGTGACCAAACCTAATTTCAGACACCATGGGCACATTAGAGATTCCGTGCGGTGCTGCCAGTCAGGACCCTGAGGAGAGGGTGCATCCTTCTGGGCGTTTTCATTTGTGTTTTGAAATGTATAATATGCAGTTTCAAAAAAATTCAAAAAAGTTTTCAGTTTTCGGTGAAAACTGAGCCGCTCTCCCTTCCCTGGCTCCCAGCCATCCTGCTCCTCTCCCCAGGGCAACCGTTGTTCCCTTCCTTCCGCACCCGCCCAGAGGTGTGCCAGGCCCGGCCGCGCATGCGCGACCAAGAGCACACGCCCCTTGCCCTGCTTCATCTGCCGCTGTGGTCACCTCCTGTCTCTGCACTTCTGCCTTTCTCACTTGTTCTTTTCAAATAACTGGGCGACAGCTCCGTGTTAGCACATTGAAGGCGATCTCTTTTTCCTGACAGTCAGGCAGCAGTTCATGTTATCCTCGGAGGTCGTTAGATTTTGACAACTAGGGAGACTAGAGATCTTGAGAAAAAAGAAAAAGATCAGAGCTACACCAGCCCAGTTTGGTCTGTGTTCTTTAACCTGGAATTAATGCCATTGTGAAGTATTGCTTAGAACTTGAATGTAGAAAATACGTTGGAAAAATTCTTCCAGAAGAGAATAAGAGCAAAAGTGGTTGATTGGGTTCTCCAGACGGAATTTTCATCATGTTTTTTCCCGTTAGACATGTCGCAGCAGGCCGTGAAGCCCGCAGCAGGTGAGACAGACGCAGGTTTGAGGGCAGGAGAGAGTCCTAGCCTGACCCTCCCGTGAGCCAGCCTTCCACTGTGGAATGAAGGCTGCCGTCCGTCCTCGCCGTCCTGGGAGCTGAGAAGGAGATTTTAGCAAATGAACACAAACAGTGGGGAAGGAATACTCATGTTCTGTTGGCTTAACTTTTCAAGAAATCTTTTTTCTGTTTTATAAGTCATTTAAGCTTGTCGTAAAAAGAAGGAAGAGAGGAAAGCTGGGAGGGAGGAAGAAGATAAGTAGGGACGTTGCTTAGGAGGGAGGGAAGGAGGGAGGGAGGGAGGAAGGGAGGGAGGAAGGTAGGTAGGTAGGTAGGTAGGTTCCATATAATACTCATTGAACAGCAACATGTAACTGCCCAATGTGGCGGCCCTGTTCCTGACTCCGGGCACAGTGCAGAAGGCTGCAGATGAGGTGGAAGGCGGGGTAAACACAAGTGCACAGCATGCACAACAAATCCTCGTGAGGTGAATTCAGTGACGTCGCACAGGATTGTGTGACTGAGTGTACCTGGGCTGGGAAGGGAGCACCAGGAGGTTGAGTGGTCAGGGGAGGCCCCTTGGAGGAGGTGACATTTGAGCTAAGCTGGATGGGTGAGAAGTTGCTATTGACGGGGGATGCTGGGAAGGTACTCTAGGCAGACAGAAAAGCCAGTGCAAAGGCCCCGGGGCAGGAGCATGCCTGCCTGGTGTGTTTAAGAAACATGAGGAGGCCTGTGCAGAAGGCAGTGAGGACAGACGGGCCAGGGAAGATGTTTGGGATCTTGTGGGCTGTGGTTAAGAATGTTTTTAGAAAGTGAATCCCCCATACATCCACTTTTGGAGCTGAGAGTATGGTGAGCTTCAGTATATCGAGGTAAGCTGTGTGTGAGTTTTTTCCTAAAGAAGACTTCGTACTGTGCATGCCACTTCTTCATCCCCATTGCCTGCCTCTGAGAGCCTCTTCCCAGGGCCTGTGGGTTGTCTTCCCTTCTTAGCAGCGACACGGTGGTTCTGTGGCGCAGCGCCATCCTTCCTGTACTTCTGTGTTTGCCCTACAGACGGGGCCCCGTGAAGTCCCCTCGTGTACCTGGCACCCGTGGGTCGATGTGGGCCTTTCCGAAAAGACTCACTCCCAGAAGTAGGGCAGAGAGAGAGCATGTTTAATCTGAATTTCCATGTGTTGAACCAGCCTTTCATTCCTGGGATAGATCTCACTTGATCGTGGTGCATAATCTCTTTAATATGCTTCCGGGTTCAGCTCTGGCTGGTGTGGCTCAGTGGATTGAGTGCCAGCCTGAAAACCAAAAGGTTGTGGGTTCAATTCCCAGTCAGGGCACATGCCTAGGTTGCGGGCCAGGTCCCCACTTGGAGCTGTGCAAGAGGCCACCAATCGATGTTTCTCTCTCTGAAAATAAATAAATGAAGTCTTTTAAAAAGTAAAGTTTTCGGCAGGTCTCTTTCACACCCCTCCCAGAAGAAGGTGCCCCTTTCTCTCTGTAGGTGAATGGAAGGCCTGGCCTGCCCCTTCCCTGCCGCCGACGGGCGCAGCACATGGCTTGCCTTGCACTTCCCCGCACATAGGATTCTGGGAAATGGCAAAGTCTAAAGGGAAGGGAGAGTGGGGCCCCTTCCAACTCCAGTGTGAGGAACAAGCCCTCTCTGGGTCGTGTGCGTCTCTTTCTCTCTCTGTCTCCTTCTGTTTCTCTCTTAGATCTAAAGCTTTTCGTTCACCCAGAGAACACTATAACAGAACCAGAATTACCCTAGACCTGGAATTCTAATTCGAGGAGAAATATGACCTAACAAGAAAAAACTTCCCACCCTCTCTCCCTTTGTTAAAACCCCAGAGCTGGCTGCTGAGAAAATGAGGGGAAATGCGCACTTCAAAACCCTCAGGAGGCCCAAGGCATCTTATTTCTTCATGGGTTCAAAGACTTACATTTCTTACTATTTTATTTATTTTTATTTTTTTTTTATTTTTTTTTTTAAAGATTTTGTTTTTATTTATTTTTAGAGAGAAGGGAGGGGAGGGAGACAGAGAGGGAGAGAAACAGCAATGTACGGTTGCCTCTCACATGGCCCTCACGGGGACCTGGCCCGCAACCCAGGCATGTGCCCTGACTGGGAATCGAACCGGGACCCTCTGGTTCCCAGCCCGCGCTCGATCCACTGAGCTACACCAGCCAGGGCCTATTTTATTTATTTTTAGAGAGGGAGGGAGGGAGAAAAGGGGGAGAGCACCATTGATGTGTGAGAGAAACATCAGTTGGTGGCCTCTCGTGCGCCCCCAGCGCGGGACGGCCCACAGCCCAGGCGTGTGCCCCACTGGGAATCGCACTGGTGCCCTTTCGGTTCGCAGGCCGGTGCTCAGTCCACTGAGCCTCACCTGCCACAGCTTTTTTTCTTTGTGAGTTGCAATATGATATAAGTCTATGTGTTAGCTTTTTAAAAATTAGTTATTGTTTTTATTGTTATAACATGATTATGGTAAATAAATTAATCAGAAGGGTATAAGGTGAAACATCAGTCCATTTTTCCACTTCCTAATGACTCCTACCTCCCAGGGCTAATCAGTGTTCATCATTTCTTCCAGCTTTTTTCCTGCATCTAAACGCCAGTTTTATGAACAAATGCGATTGTGTTCCACCAACCTGTGTCTTTTTCATGCCATGTCCACGATATGAGCATGGCAGTCAAGCATGGCAGTGACGCCTGTGGGCTCTGCAGCCTGGGGGCCAGGCAGGAATCTCCACTCACAGGCTGTGGCACTCGGGACGCGTACCACAGGGCTACTTTACCTCCCTGCACCTTGGTTTCCTGCCTGTCCAACGGTGGTAACAGAGCAGCGGTGCCTGGGGAGAGCCACTGTGCAGATCCAACAGTATGCACAGGGTCCTCGGGTTGGCGGGCGGTGCCTTCCACGCCAGGGGGACTGTGCCTGTTAGCCGTTGCTGCTTCTTGCCTGGGTGGTGACGCGTCAGGACAGAACCCCGGTTTTCACCAGTGAAGTAGGACCCGAGCCCAAAGGCTGAGCCACAGAAGGCAGGAAGAGCCCTGACAGGTGTGACTCAGTGGGTTGGGCGTCATCCCGTGGACTGGAAGATCGCCAGTTCAATTCTCAGTCACATGCCTGCATTGTGTGACCCAACTGGGGACTTGCGAGAGACAACCTATCAATGGTTTTCTCCCTCGTTTCCCCTCTTTCTAAAAACAAATAAATCTCTTTTTAAAAAGAAGACAGGAGGAGGCCCCAGGAATGGAGGCCAGGGAACCATGGGGTGGCGTCTGTGGAGCCGGCAGAGGGAATAAGGGAGTAGCAGAGAGAGAGGAGCACGCAGTTCAGGGTGCTGGTCAGCCCAGGGAAGTTGTCACAAGGCCAGCCCTCGCTCCCCAAGAATCCGCTGTGTCAGATGCCAGCCAAGTGCTTTGCAGCAAACCGCATGATGCCATGAGATCAGCATGTTTTCCTGATGAGCAAACCAAGGGTCAGGATGGTGGTGTGACTTGCCCAGGGTCTCATGGCAGGAGCAAGCAGAGCCAGGACTCAAATCCAGGTCTGTCTGGCTTCAGGGCTCTGGCTTCTAACCCCAGGCTATGCCTCAGTGGCTTCTAAACCACAGAATATTCTGGAAGGCAGTGCAGGGTCAGCTTTGAGGGGTGATTAGAGTGACTTGGGCTCACAGACCGATTTCTTGAACGGGAAGCCTAGTAGAAAGCAGGGATGGGAAAGTCGGGTGCCCCAGGACCCCTCAGTCACCTCGTGGTGCGTGAGCTCTTTCGCCCCATTTGATGGACGAGGACGTGGAGGGAAAGCTGGTGGCGGCTCCCAGGACACCCAGGCCGGAGTGTGCTGCCTGTGGCCCCCCGGGGGTTCCCGCTCTGTGAGACCCCATTCCTCTTCTGTGGCTGGAGGTCCTGATCTCAGCCACCATCCTCTCACGTACGAGACCTTCCTCACTGTCTCCCTCCTTCCACTGCTGTCCCTGCCTCCACGAGGACCGCTGTTCTGCTCGGCAACCAGAGCAATCCTTCTAAAACGAGAACCGGGGCCCAGCACTCACCGGCTCAGAACTGCTGAGCCTCCCACATGCCACCCAAGTCCCCACGGTGGCTCATCAGTCCCCACCCAGACCTCACTGCCCAACACCCCTTCACGGAGCCCTTCCTCCATCCCCGTCAGTTGGTTCATTTATCCAGCTTTTATTTTTCTTCAGCACACCTCTGTCCACCTCACATTCTGGGCTCTCTCTGTTCTTTGCTCATCGTCTGGCTCCCTAGCTGGAGGTCGGCCACAGGCTCCCTGCTGCACCCCTCCTAGCGCAGGCGTGGCAGAGAGCGGGCCCCCAGGCAGTGTCTGAGGGGTGAGTGAATGGAGAACAAACGAGGTCCCTCCTCACACGCAGGTAGGGTAGAGAAGGCTGCATTCACTCGCCCGTGACAGCAGGCCTTCGGGTCAGGACAACTTTGAGAAGCAGCTCCAGCCTCCTAGAGATTCCCCTGACCCTGACCTTCTCATTCCAGGCAGGCGGACACCAGCACAAAAAACGTCTTTGGGCAGCCGCGGTTGAGGGCGTCCCTCCGCGACCTCCGCTCCCCACGGAAGAATTACAAGTCCACCATTGAAGATGACCTGAAGAAGCTCATCATCATGGACAACCTGGTTCCAGACCAGGAGAGAGATGCGGAAGTACGTAGCGGGCCATGTGGGAGGGCAGAGGAGGGGCCATGTCTCCCCCAGATCCCTGGCCTTCGGTCCCTGCCAGCCCTGTCTGGGTGTCCATGGCTTCATGGCCAGAACTCAGGACATCGGTCATGGGCAGAAGCTCAGAGTGAAGCACCCTGGCGGGCACACAGGGATTCATTCCGCCCCAGAGGACCTCATGCGATTGGGGGAGACTCTGTAGAGGCACTCATGTCCCGTGGGGCCTGGGTGCAAGCAGCCCCTACCCACTCAGCCTCGGGTCCAGCGTGGAGGCAGGGTTCCGAGGGGCCAAAACAGCAGCTGTCCTTGGTTCTTCTGCACCCTGCCTGCCCTTGGCAGGTCTCACTCTCAGGCAGTCACTCTCTTATGGGGACCGAGAGGGCTCTATCCCACCACATTAGAAGACAGCCCCCTGTCCTCAGTGGCCCTCAGCAGTAACTGGCTCTCACTGGTCCATCGTGGGCCACACCACCTTCCCTAACCTTACCTGTAGCCAGAGGGTAGAGTTCGCCCTCCAGAACCAGGTGGGCTGCACGGGGGAGGGAAGGAACCCCCAGGAGAACTTGGTATGCTTTGACCAGCAAGGGGACAAAGATGGTGCTGGGTGAGTAAGAACCACAGACATCCAGGACAAAAAGGAGCCTCCGATGACAGTGACGAAGGGCCAGGCCGTGACGGCGCCCCGCACCCCTCCCTGTCTCAACAGCAGCCGCCGCAGAAGAGCCTGCAGCGGACCTTGTCTGACGAGAGCCTATGCGGTGGGCGGCGAGAGCCCAGCTTTGCCAGCCCAGCCAGCCTGGAGGCGGGCCTGGCCGGCGACGTGCTCTTCACCAGCACCTGCCCCTTCCCCTCCAGCACACTGCCCGCCCGCCGCCAGCACCAGCACCCCCACCCGCCCGGCGGCGGCCTCGGCCCTGTCCCAGCCACTGGCCACAGCTTCCCAGAGAAGAAACGTGAGCCTGGGTACCCGGGCGGCAGAGGGGTTACTCCGGGGGAGGTTACCATGGGGAGGTTCAAAGGCCAGAAGGCATCGGAGTCAGCTGAGGGAGGGAACTGGGGTATGACAGGAACTTCAAGGGGGTCTGCACGTGAACTCCTGGGTGTCACCTGGAGCAAGGGATGGTTGGCCAAGTCTCAGGGAGTCGCCTAGGAATCTGGAGCGCCCAAGGATTGGGGTCATCTGACACCAGAAATGGGAGTTCAGTCCCTCCAGGTACAGCTGTCTGGGGCCCTGGGGGTCAGGGGTTCGTATCAGCCAACCCCCAGCCCCGCTCCCTGCTCCTGCCCCAAGCAGATTATCTAAGAGCGTTGCTTTACCTAAGTGACTCCCCCAGATCTGCCAGGGAGAGGGGTACAGGGATGTGGCTCATCCATCCCTTTATTCATCCAGCAAGTATCTACTGGGTGTCCCCCACGGATGGGGCACTGTGCACAAGGCCCCCACCAAAAAGCCTTCGGTCGACCCTCTGATCCCTTTCCCGTACCCCGAAAGCTCTACAGCTGAAGGGAGCTGCAGAGGGAGAGCCGGGCTCAAAGGGCAGCACAGCCAACGTGAGCGGACGGGAGGCTCTTCGTGGTCCTTCCCCACCGCCCTGCTCGGCATGCCGGTGCCCTGAGTGCAGGCAGTGCTTCCCAACCTCTCTGGGCGTGCAGAGTCGTACACGCACGGCTTTCCCAGTCCAGACATACTTGGGGTCCAGAGATACGTCTGCCCAAGGGCTTCAGCCGAAGGGCCGTGTCTTGTACTGTCTAGCTGGAGCCTCTTGTACGCACAGAGGGTGGGATGGAGGTGGCTCTGGGACACTGTTGAGGGGGTCTGTCTCCACTTAAAACCCTCTCTTGGCTCCCCATTGCCACAGTGTCTGGATCTGTACTTCTCCGCCTGGCGTGTGGGGCTCAGCCTCGGCTCTTCCACTTCACGGCACCCTCCTCGGGATCCTCCATCCAGCGTACTCTCCCTCCTCAGGGCAGCCCTGTTCTTGAGGACTCCTGCTTCTCCTAAGGGCTTTGCTCAGTTACTGCTTTTTCCTGGATATCTGCCCCAAACCCCAGGCTAGGTCATCTAGCTTAGACTCCAGAGCCCCGGCTCACCCCCTCATTGCCTTCATTCCTCAGTGCTGAGGGCCAGGCTCTGCTCTTGGTGCTGGGTGCACTGTGATGAGCACGTCAGAGAACATTCCCGCCCCAGTTTTAGTGGGAGCTCCTGAAGCATCCCTAAGCTTCACTCTGTGTCTCCTTCCTTTGTTTCTCATCCTTGCTACCCTGTTGCCTAAGGCAGGGCCTGGCACATGGTTGGCATTCAACACAGCCTGAGCAGAAGAAGGTAGAAGGTGAGAGGGGGACCACAGCAGAGGCAGCATGCGCAGAGAACACAGACAGACAGACGTGAATGCCTCAGACCGGTCCTGCCTCGTCCTTTTCTTTTCATCTCAGCTTATCTCCCTCACTGGACTGGGGCATCCCTAAGAGCAAGATACAGGTCACTGTGGTGACCCCAGCCCAGCACTCTCTCTCACAAAGCACACACATACACCTCCCTTTGCCCATGTGACACTCCCCACCCCTGGGCCTCTCTACCTCTCCCAGCCCTGCCCAAGAGCCCTTTGCAAGCCACAGCCATCCTGGCTGAAGAGATGAGGGCGACTTGCCCAGGCCTCGCCAGTGAAGGACCCTCCACCAGCTCAGCCGTGGCGGGCGGGCAGGCTGGCGTTGCAGAGCGTGGTGCTCAAGGGCTCAGCTTCCTCCTGGCCCTTGCCATTGCCCTGAGCATTCATTCAGCAAATGCTTCCTAGGTCCACTTTCCTGAGAGCTGGATGCCCTGAGGTCCCACTCACAGAAGTAACCTCTCTGTGCCTCAGTTTCGGTGGTGGTGAAATGTGGGCAAGAGTGGCACCCACCTCACTGCATTATTCTGAGAATCAAACTAGTTAATTCGCGGGAATCACTAGCACAATGCCTAGCATGTAGTAAATACTCGGAAAACAGTAGCTCTTCATCATTTTCGTTGTTAGTATTCTGCCGTCTGGAGCAAGCACTGTGAAGGGCCCCAAGTCCGGCTGGTCACCTGCGCGCTGCAGAGTGGGGCTGGAACAGTGTCGGCAGGGCCCTCCTGGACACCGAGGCCGTGGGGGCGTGGGCTTGGAGTGGGGTTGGCACCAGACCACCGGCGAGGGTGACCGCGGACAAGGCAGCTTCTCGCTGCGCGCCTCAGTGTCCCCTGCCCAGCGTCGGGGTCTGAACCGCACCTCCTCCTGGCTGTGGGAGGGGGCGCGGGCTGTGAGGCGAGCCCTGTAGCGCCCGGCACGAGGACGCACTCGGGACACGGGGCAGCCCTGGCTCGGCCAGGCCTGGCCGTGCCTGCCTGCGTCACCTCGTGACCTGCCTGTACCTGCCGTCCTCCTCTGTCCCTTCGTGAGCTGTGAGGCATCAGCTAGTTGAGTCCCAGGGCCTAAGATGGCACGAAGGGACTCCCTCTGCGGCTGTAGCAGACGCAGCTGCCGGCGCGAGGCTCAGCCGTCTGGCACTTCCGATACCCTGAGGCCTCCGGGGCCACTTTCTCCGCCTGAACCCGCCAGGCCTCCCCACAGTGGCCGGTCACAGCGAACACTGCCCAGACGCCGACAGCCCAGTTGTAGCTGCAGCCAGCTGCCCACTCCAGACTCCCTGTGGGGGTCTAATGGCAGCTCGCACTCCACTGCCCCGCCCCCCGCCTTTCCCATCAGTGCCCGCTCCAGGGCCTGGCGTCGCCCTGCCTGCTCCCTCCCACAGCCACCTCCAGTTTCAGGAAATACTGCTGGCTCCACCCACTTGTCCCTCCACAGCTCACCTGGTCCTGTCCCCCCTGCCTGCCTCCTGGACCATGGCAGTAGCCTCCTCACTGCCTCCCTGCCCCCCACACCCCTCCACCGTCTGTCCCCCAGACAAAGCCAGAGTGAGCCTGTGCACTCGGCATCGCTTCAGGCGCCTCGCTGCTCAGAGCCCTCCTGTGGCTGCGTCTCACTTGGGAAAAGACAGGTCCTCACTGCAGCCCACGAGGCCCCACGCAGTCCAGCCCCGTCACCCCTCTGACTCCACCTCCCACTGGTCTCTTCCTCTGACCCGGCCACGTGGCCACCTCGGTGTGCCTTAAACACACAGGCACCTTCCTGCCTTGGGGAGCTTGCGCTGGCTGTTGCATCTGCCTGGAAGCTCCTCGGGCAAGTCATCCCTGGCTCAGTCCCCACCCTCAGAGCTGTGTGCAGACACCGTCTCAGCAAGGCCTCCCTAGCACCTGTTTAAAATCGTACCCACGCAACCATCCAACACTCCCACCCACCCTCCTTGAGATGTATTTCCCTGGCATTTATCATCTAATAAGTATAGCGTTTGTTTAGTTATATATTAATGTTATAACAATTACAGTGTTACATCATTATATATAAAGTATAACAAAACGTATTAATTTGTTTCTTTCACGTTGTCACTCTCCCCCACCCCTCTGTCTGTGCTGTCCCCACCCAGCCACCATCTCAGCCTCCGAGCTCTCACTGGCTGATGGGCAGGACCGGCCACTGCGACGCCTCGACCCCGGGATGATGCCACTGCCCGACACAGCTGCTGGCCTCGAGTGGTCCAGCCTGGTAAACGCAGCCAAGGCGTACGAAGGTGATTGCCCTCCGCCCAGCCACGCCAGGTCCTACTGGCTTCTGTGGCCTCACAATCAGTGGGGGCCCTTGGGGCTTTGAAGGGAGACACACTCAGGTTCCAGGATCAGGGGGAGCAAGGTTCACATCCTTCCCTGTCACTTGCTCACTGCGCAGCCCTGGGCAAATGTCTTCATCTCTGATCCTCAGTTACTGTGCCTGCAAATCAGGGAGGTAGGTGGCTGTGCCCACATCCTGCAGCCGCAGTGAGGGCTGGTGAAGCTGGGTGAGGCACAGAGCAAGCCCTTACCAGACAGTCTCTTCTATTTTCGCTACAGGGCAAAACTGGAGTGATCCAAATTGTGTTTAGATCTTCGCAAGTAGCAGAAAATCCAAAATAACAATGACTTAAACACACCAGGTTTTGCACAGGTGAAAAATCCTGAGCTGGGCTGTCTGGCACTGCTGGTGCAGCACTTCCCCAAGGGCAGTGGACACAGGCCCCTCTCCCCCACAGTGGGGCTGCAGGGGGCTTGGGCACGATGTCCAGCTTTGACCAGTGGGAGAGAAAAGGGCACTTCCCAAAGGCTCGCGCTCCTCCTATGGTTACCTCTGTTGGCCGGAGCCGCACACACGGCCACGCCTGGCTGGCTGGGGAATGAGGCCAGGAGCCCAGCTAAAATTTGGGATTTGTTGTTGTGGAGAAGAGAAAACTGATCAGAAGGGACAGCTAGCAGTTGCTGCCATTTCCTTCCCGTATGACCTTGGACAAGCAGCTTTACCTTTCTAAACCTTCATTTTCTCATCTGAAGTGGTACTCATGGTGATCCCTGACAGACACGAATGTATTCTTCTAAGCCACAGCTTAACTGCCCCTCCAAGAAGCCCTCCCTGGCATCGCCTAGTCTGGACCAGGTGCCTCCTCTGGGCTCCCACAACCCTGGCTCCTCTGCCTGTGCCCCGCCGCATCCCTGCCCTGACCACTCTGAGCCCTTGCCTTCTAATGACGGGTGTATCTCCGCACAGGACCAGGAGGGCCGGGCCTGGGGCTGTCACCGCTAGGTGCCCAGCACGGGCCTGGCGCAGATCTGTTAAACCAGATCCATGCAGTACACATCCTTCATTGTTCCATGTTTGAGCCAGTCCCACCTGGCAGGTGGCCCTAGAGGAAACTTTCTTCCTCATTTGCTTCTATCCATTGTTCCCGTCCCATCCCACAGCCCCCGCTGGCCACAGGATGAAGGCAGCCAGGCCCTGAGAGGGAGAGTGGTCGGAGCACATGAGGCCCCGCCTCTGCTCTATCCCAGCCTTCCACTCAAGAACCACCGGGATTGCCCTGCCTGGTGCGCTCATGGGACTGAGTGCCAGCCTGCAAACCAAAGGGTTGCCAGTTCGATTCCCAGTCAGGGCACATTGCCTGGGTTGCAGGCCAGGTCCGCAGTGGGGGACATGCCAGAAGCAACCAGCTGATGTTTCTCTCCCTCTTATGCTGCCGATGAACGTGACCCTCTGGAAGCCTGACAAGTTCAATGGTAGGAAGGGGTTGCTTGGTGCTTCCTGAAGGAGGCGACTCTGCAGCCATGGTGACATCACCAGGCATCTCTGAGCCAGCACTTTATCACTTAGTGTCAGGGATGTATTAGGATCCCTATTTACAGATGAGGAAACTGAGGCTCGGCCACCACAATGTCACCTAGCGAAATGGTACACTTTTCAGCATGTGCCAGTGAGTGTATATCCATCGAGCCTCAATAAGGCGTATGAGTGTCCCACCTTTTGGCGTCTCTGCGCTACACCGGAAGAAGAGTCGTCTTGGGCCACACATTAAATACATTGCAACACGTAGTCTCAAAAAATCTCATCATGTTTTAAGTAAATTTACAATTTTGTGTTGAGCCGCGTTCACAGCTATCCTGGGCAGCGTGCAGCCCACAGGCCGCAAGTCGGACCCCCATGGAAGGAAACGAGGGACCGGGTGGCCAATGAAAGCGGGGCGGGGGCGGGGCAGAGTCTTGTTGAAAATTGTTGAAGCTGGCAGCGGGTTCCTGAGGATGCACGGTGCTGTTTTCTCTGCTTTGGGGCAGATGTGACATTGTTCATAGAAAATTTTTTTCAAAGAGAATAGACGTTAAATCCAGGGTAGAAAATAACAGCTACAAGGGATGTTATTTAGCGAATTGAGGGAATTTCAAGATGACCATCTGTTAAACCCACCCTGAATGAATGTTGGGGATCTCGAGTGTGACAGCGCGCTGTGGTGACACAGAAGCGTCCTCGCTCGAGAGCAAGGACGGTGAGTACATGGAGGGGAGGCGCCGTGGCAGCGGCAGTTCGATCTCAATAGCAGGAAAACGTGCGCACGCAGGTGGGTGGGGGGAGGTCGGTGCGGTGGACGCTTCCTGGTTGGCGGATCGGAGGAGGGCGTTCAGGTTTTCGGTGCGCTTCCTCCGAGCGCCAAACGGCCCGCGGGCCGGGAGCCGCCTTTGCTGGGCAGCCGTGCGCGTCCCGCACGCGCCGCTCTGCTCCGGGCTGTGCCGCGTGCCCTCCCGTAGCCGCAGGCGGGCGCGCCTCCTGGGTCCCACGCCGCCTTGTCCAGCAACGGTCCCAGGCTCAGTGCCCCGGCCGCTCGGGGGCGCCGGAGCTGTCCCCAGCTCTCCCGCGACTGGAAGGCGCCCTGGCAGGCTGTCTGACGTCGCCGGCGCCCGGGCCCACCGCAGAGCAAGCCGTGCATCCATGGGCTGTGACTTCTTTTCTCTCGTCAGTGCATGCGATGTCCTCTGTTCCGCATCGCTCTTTGCGGTTGTATCTCACAGGCGTTCTCAGAAGTGGGCTGTAAGGAACCCTGGTGCACTGTATGTCCCCAGCTTCACCGCCTGCGCTGTCGGCCATTTCTTCTGCCATTTATTGACGAAAGCAGAGAACGTGCCAGGTTCTGAATCGGGTTCCTTACTTCCTCACGCTGTGATCTAACTTCTCCCTCTTTCTCCTTTGAATTTTGTCTAAACTAGTCATTTGGTCTAGGGGCTTGGTCAGAATCACGATGAGGTTCAAGTTGTTGACAATAATTCGTCCACAGTGCCTTTGACACTGGGAATGCCCGGAGACTCGGGCAGGAGGTGCACAGGGAGAGGCCCTGTGTGGGGAGGGGTGGGGAGCCCTGCTGACCCCTCCCTCCTCTCTCTCCGCCAGTGCAAAGAGCTGTGTCGCTCTTCTCGCTCAATGACCCTGCTCTGAGCCCGGACGTGCCGCCTGCACACAGTCCTGTCCACAGCCACCTGAGCCTGGAGAGAGGGCCCCCGACCCCCAGGACCACCCCGACCATGAGGTGAGGTTTCCCTTGGAACGCTGAGGGGCCTGGCCACCCAACTCCCTGCAGGTGGCAGGCCTGCGCAGTGAAAGAGGGAGGCCCGGGTGCCGCTGCAGGCCGCCCGCTGCCCGTCCACAGTAGCTGGGGAACACCTCAGGGAAGGGTGTGCAGCGGTTGGCGCGCTGGGCCCAACCGCGAGCACGTCAGAGTCGGCCCTGTCCTCGCGGTGGGGTGGACACGGCGCTGTAATCTGTGTTCTCACGGCTGGTGCACTTCCAGCTTTGACAGATGCTAAGCAGTGCCCCCAGCAGTGCCCCCCTCGCCACTGCTTCTGGGCCTCCCCTCTGCATATTCCTAAATTATGCAGATCTTTCCTGCTGGGCTGGGGGCAGGGCTGGAGTAATGAGACGGGACCCCTGCCCTCAGGAGGCTTGGTTGGGGGGAGGACAGGGACACAGGTCTGTCACTTTGTCATCTCACATTCAGTGTAACATCTTCGACTTCTGTCATGGCAAAAAATTAAAGAGGGAGAGTAAATGGAAACAGTAGGTTTGCAAGTCCGTGGGTGTAAATAGTGCATTTCACACTCATGCACACGCCCTTGCAGGGTCAGTGTACAACAGCCGTGCACTGGACCTTGTGGGCAGTACAGGCGATTCTCAGGGTGATTTTGCTCTTGTTGCTGACCTCACACGCTGGCTTCAGGACGCGGCCTGTACCTGCTGCACACGGCCCCACAAGCCCGGCGGTCACAGGTGGTGCCACCCTGGCGAGGGTGGGGACAAGCTGGGTGTGGAAATGGTAGGACATGTGGACTCTGGGCGCACCGCTGGGTTCCCTTTGCCCCTGAACTGGTGACCTCCCCCCACCTTTGTCCCACCTCCTCCTGCAGCTGCAGGTCCCCAAGATCCAGGACCATGGAGGGAGGAAAGGGGTGGGAAGGGCAGGAGGGCCAAGTCCTCTCCCCTCATGGGCTGAAACACTGTCCTCCCTTCATCTGCTGCAGCCCATCCCACCCCAGCAGCCCCCAGATGTGAGCGTCCCGTGTACCCAAGGGAGCCTTCTGCAGGAAGGGGCTGCCCGCTGTCCCCTGCAGGGGCCAGGATGGGGTAGTCTGCACAGAGGAGGAACCACAGGCTGGGGTCCTGGGGGCGGCGCCCCCGCCCGAACCTGGGTTTCCCCTCTTCTGGAGGGCACCAACACGGGGACCTCCCAGGCTGCCCTGGACCAGAGCTCCGTGAGGCTGAGGCCGCACACTGCGTGCGGGGCTCTCAGCGACAGTGGGCCGTCATCTTCCTCGTCCCGGTTTTAGCGCCGTCCACACACATGTCTCGGGTGCCGGACAGCGCCTGGGCCTGTCGGGTGCTCTGGATGTCTGCGGGGCGGGTTCTTTGTCTCATACCACTTGAGGGGGTCACACGGGGGGAGGAGTTTCTCCCCGAGCACACACTCAGTCCACCCTCCGGGGAAAGCTCACTTCAGGGCAGGCAACACGCGCAGCCCTCAACCCCCGCTCACACCACACATGTGCCCTTGCCTGGAGGAGGCTGGAAGGAGGGCTGGCTTCTGGCTTCCCCCCAGACCTTCTCCAGGCCTGCTTGGGTCACCAGCAGGGAAAAAACTCCCCAGAACCTCAGGAGCGAGGGGACCTGACCCTGTCCCCTGTCTTTCCAGCGAGGAGCCACCCCTTGATCTGACAGGCAAGGTGTACCAGCTGGAAGCGATGCTGAAACAGCTGCACACAGACCTCCAGAAGGTAAGCTCCCTCCTATTCCACTTCCCAGACGCTTGGGGGCCAGCAAGGTGCAGGCACCTGTCCTCCCACCCCTTCTATTCTGGGGGAAGCACCCAGCTTTGAGTAAAGGCTGGTGAACGCACAGAGACGCACACATTCTTGGAGGAAGAATAAATTGGCCTGACCTTTTGGGGGGCAGTTGGACAATATTTATCAAGTGTAATTATGTACAATGTTGACCCAGCAATTCTACCTGTGGGAATTTTTCCAGCAGAATTTCAAGCACGGGCACAAAGGGATCTGTGAGCAAAGATGTTCATGCTGCACTTTTGGCAAAATAAAAAATCAGAGCATTTCTATCACCCAATCACAGGACAGTGGTGATGGAAATGACAGCCCACCCACGCAGCAGGATATTCTGCAGCCAATTAAGACAATCACAGAAATCTATATGCTTATTAATATACAAAAGAAGTCCAATAACTTAAGTAACAAACTAAGCAAGCTGCAGAGCTGTTTTCTAGAACGTCGTCATACTTTTAAAAAATGGCTAACACCCGTGGGCCAGAGGGCCGCCTAGAAGGCAACAGTCTGAATTGTCTGCCGTGTTTGTCTCCAGCACGGAAAAGCGAGGAGAAGTAAGGGCAGAGGAGACTTTCTCCTGTCACATTGTATACTTCTGGGTAAATGGCAGTATATAATGGGAGTCTCAGGCCCAGCGATCACAGGGGCCTGGGTTCAGATCCCACCCCAGAGCTGGGGTGACCCTGGACAGGGCAGCACCTCCAGGTGTTGTGCTGTCCTGGAGGGGCGCGGTGGCTTGGGAGCGGCAGTGGAGCTGGGTTCCCCAAAGACCTGGGGTGGCTGCGGGTGAAATGAGAAGATAATAATTACAGTGATGCTGGTCAAAGCATCACCCACATCAAGCTGTGATGTAAAAGCTTGACACGTGTGACCTCGGGGAACCTCTCAGCCACACCTCTCAGAGTGGAGGCCACTGGGTCCCGGAGGAGTAGTGGCCTCGGGGTAACTTGTAAAGAAGCAGAGCTGGGCTTTGCTCTCTGGTAGCCCGGCTCTACACCACAGCCGAGCCAGGGCTCACAGGCCCCAGGGAGCGCTCGGCTGATGCCTGGACCCCAACCTGCAGGAGAAGCAGGACAAGGCGGTGCTGCAGTCGGAGGTGGCCAGCCTGCGGCAGAACAACCAGCGGCTGCAGGAGGAGTCGCAGGCCGCCAGCGAGCAGCTGCGCAAGTTCGCCGAGATCTTCTGCCGGGAGAAGAAGGAACTGTGAGGTAGAGAGGCTGCTGCCCCCACCCCTCCACCTGGGCAGCAGTGGGGGTCCGGGGCGGGTGCTCCTGCTATCCTGTCTCCCTTTGCTCAGCTCCTGGTGGCAGGCGTGACCGAGATAATCCAGCCGGGACCCCACAGCACTCCCCGTGGGCACGGAAACCTGAGGGAGGCCTCTCCAGGATTGGGAGCTGGGGTCTGCTCTCGGTCCTCCCGCCCCCGCGGGCCGCAGGGTCTCGGGCCTTCCTCTGAACTGCTCATCTCTGGTCCCCAGGGCCTGGGCCCTGCCCACACTGCCCCCAGGGGCCCATCCTGCTGGGCCCTACTAAGCCTCTTCCTAGGACCAAGCCATCAGAAGCTGTAAGGGGGGGTGGGGGGGGCCGGAGTGAGTCTCCAGACCCCACAGCAGCAGATGCTCACAAACCAAGTTTCTTCACCGCGTACAAGAGCTCCGGCTCGCGGGGCCCAGCCCCCTGCATGAGAAGTCAGTGTGAAACTGCCTGCCCCGCCCCAACCGCCCCGAGAGGTCAGGGCCCCTGTGGAAACAGGCCCGCACTCTCTTCCTTCATGCACTAGCACCAAGAAGCACGGACATCATCCCCTCTCGACCCTGTATTTCCAAAAAGAGCCAGCAGCACTTTCTTAGAGCTTCAGTTACTTTCTTGGGGGTCTCAGGATGGAGATGGGAAACCCCAACATCCCAGAGTCAACTGCTGTAAGGGGAAACTGTGCGCACACCTTTTCTGCAGTCTTCTGTCAGCCTCTCAACCAGCAGAGGCCAGAGCCCCGGAGCCCCTTCACCCTCAGGCTCCTGCCCCGCAGGGCCCAGCAGCAAAGCCGCTGCCCCTGACCCTGAAGCCACGGCCTCTTCCAGGCACCAGAGGGGGCTCCTCGGACCCCCCAGGTCAGAGCTGGAAAGAAACAGCCCTCATCTCATCTCTGCTTTGGTTTCCTCTTTGCCCGTCCGGCAGCCCCCAAGGCAGCGGAGACGGGGACACCACTGTGCTCCCTGGGGCCTTTGCTGAGCTGCTGTGCGAACCCCGCGAGACGCCGGTTCTCTAAAGGCAATAAGGGGGCAGCTTGCCAGGCAGCAAGCTGGTGCGGTACTACGCTGCTCACCCAGGAAACAGTTTCTTTTTTTCCTTTAAAATCAAACAAACAAAAAATTATATATATATATATATATATATATATTTATTTTTTCATGTAGAGTTGTGCCAGAACAAGTCTGTATGGCCACAATTTGTGGATTCCCCCAACCTCAAGCTGAGGACCAAGGCATGTCCCCCATGGGGGGGTGCTCAGCGGGAAGATTCGGGGGCACAGAGTCAGGGTGGGCAGGCCTGTCTGCCCTTTTCGGGAAGCACCAGGCCAGGGGAGTTGGCACGGGCCTGGCCCAGGCAGTGGCCCCAGGCTGCCAGCCAGCACGGGGTGGGGGTGGGGGGCCCGGTCCTCGTTGAGAGACCCCACTGCCTTCTCTTTGGGGCCAGAAACCTCAGGGACGAGGGCACTGGGGACTGCCCAGGACACAGGCATTCAGGGAGCGGGAGAAAAGGACACCGATGGGTGTCCGCCTGCAGGCCTCTGGCCCCTGGCCGCCCTGCAGTCCTGTGACAGAGCCGCACACCTGCCACCTCCTCACCGCACCTGAGCTGTGGGACACGTGGCCGCAGGCGGGCCTGCCGGGTCCTCAGCCCTGGCCAACTACTGTGACGTCTCTGTCCCTCGTCCCAGCCCCTCTCTGGACGGGCTCTCCAGGGCCAGCCTCTCCCCTGTCCTCAGCCCCCCACCTGGAGCCTGCCCCCCCCCCTTTGAGTTGTCACCTCATCTTCAGATCATTCTAACCATTTCTGGGACCTAATCGTGTACATTGAAAAGTGTAAATTATGATTTTTGGTTTTGTTTTCTGTTATTTTTTAAGGATCTCTGCAAAACAAATCTATTTAATATGAAGCTGGTGTTCTCTCTGATGGCTAAAGATAGCAACAGGGGTTTTTTCATGTTGATTTGTTTCATTTGGATTTTTTATTATTTTTTTTTTCTATCCTTGTCTTGAGATTTTTCTGGCATGTTTCTGGAAGTTTCCAAGGAAATAAATGTTTCATAGAAATGTGTGTGTGTTCACTAGCTGGGCCGCGGGTGAGCGCTGCGGTCGGCGCCAGCCCCCCTCTCGTCCCCCGTGTCCCACACGCTGTTGCCACACACGCACGTTCTGACCTGAGAGCCAGGGAACCAGCCTTGCGAATTTTTTTTCCTTGAAACCCAAATGACAGAAATCCACCACTCAGAGTGTAACTGCCCTCCTTAGGTTAAAAAGAGGGAGATTCTACATCAGAAGTCATGTACTGAAGGCCTCAAAGCTAGCCCCAACCCACGAAATTAGGTTAGTTTCAGAGCAGTGGTCAACTTTTTAAAATCTGGAGATTGAACATAAAGCAAGCCAGATTTCCAGCTTGGTATGTCTGCCCTCCTTCAGCTGGGCTGCCCCCCCCCCCTGCCCGGCCCCGCCCCAGCGCTGGCTTATTCACACCCCTCCTCCCGGCTGGAGGAGCAGCCTCCCTCTGCCAAGCATCTGGTTGGTGGTTGGGGTGGAAAGCTGTCCCTGCTTCCTAACCTGGGGAGCACAGGGAGGTGGGGGTGTCAGAAAGATGCTGACCCTCCTCCGTGACCTACCCTGGCCCAGGCCTTCCTCTGGGGGCTCTCCTAGCTGCCCTGGTGAGCGCCTGCAGTTGGACCCAGGGATCATGGCCAAACCGATTTTCCAAATCTCATAATCCCACGTGAAAATCCCAAAGGTCTGGCCTGGATCCGCGAGGCAGCCCAACCTCTGACGGGGTGGCTGGGTCTTTTGGGTCCCCTTCGCCCATCTACCCGTTCTTGAGTTTTCCCTCTCTGAGCTCCAAGCTGATGTTCCTCTGACTCAGACCCGTCCCTCGCCACCACACACAGAAAAGTCTTTTTCCAAAAAGCGGGTACATATCCTTTTTCCAGAGGAGGTAGACCAGCTATTTATTTCCACATCTCCTAAAAATTCTGGTGTTCCAGACACTCTCCCCATCCCCGCCCTTCGGGAGGCCCCATCCTCAACCGAGCTGCCCTCCCCCCGCCCCAGGAAACAGTGGAACAAGCTGTTCTCACATCCTCTCCTGGCGCCTGCGACACACACCAACTTCCAACACCCCACAACTCACATATGCACACGCCAGCCCTCGCTCGCTGACTGGGCCCTGCTTGTCCCTTCCCCATTCTGCCTGATTTCAGCTCCTGCCTCATCCCCCTTCTCTCAGGGGCCCCTCCCGGAGCTCCCACAGCCTTTCTGAACCCCTTCATGCTGTGGCTCTCAGGAGTTTTTCTATTGTCCCCTTAGTTTTTTGAGTCCTTTTCTCCCGGGCAACCTCTTTCCTCTCCCTGGGTCCTTGTCCTGAGGCTTTGCCTGTGGTCTCTGTCCCCGAAGTGCCTCGCCTCTTACTCTTTTTCTTTCCGAAAGCATGTGCCCTGGTTCTCTGCCTCCCTCGTCAAATCTCTGTTCTGCTTCTCTCCCCACATCACCGTCTACTTCCTCCTCCTCTTTCTCCCCATGTGTGTCCTTTTTTATTATTATTATTTCCTCTCCCACTAAATTTCCACCTCTTCTCTTCCCCCATAATTCCCGTGGCTCTGCTCATCTACATCTCTACAGATGTTTTGCTCTGTCCTGCTGTCTGTTTTCTGATTCTCTACAAATTTGTGATTCTTCTATCTTATCTGTGTCTCCCTCCTGCCCTGGTTCCTCCTCCTCACCCCACCTCACCAAATCTCAGCCTCTCTCTGCCTGTGCCTGTCCTGTCCCTCTCGTCGTCTACCTGTTCCCCTCCACTTTTGGCCGCACACAGGGAGCCCCAGGTGACGACGGGCACTAGGACGAGGTGCTCGTGGCACCCTGCCCTCTGCCCTAGCCCAGGAGGGGCTGCCAGTCCTCCTCTTTCCATCCTTTCCCTTCCCCCAGCCCCCAGCCCCGCCTTCCTCCTCTCTGCTTTCTGCTGCAGCTGCAGCAGTCCGTTGCCAGGGCAACCACAGCTGGCTGGGCGGGAGCCCCCTCCACCCCATCCCCCCTCTTCTCCTTTCAGCCAAGGCAGGGAGGAGGTGGGACAAAGCCAGAGAAAGGGGGGTGCAGGGGGGAAATGGAGGTAGGGGCCAGCTCCAGCTGTTGACCTCAGCTGCTTCCCACAGCGAGGCCCCAGCTCCCCTTCTCGGTGACGCCTGGGACCAGCCTGGAGAAGGAGGCAGTCATGGCAGAGGGTCAGGCCCAGTTTAATACACAGAACAAGTTAATTCACAGCAGAGGCAGGCAATAAAGGAGACTCGTTTACAAGGGGGGGCATGCCTGGATTGGGAGAGACCCCCCCCAAACCCACAACCTCACCCACTTGCAGTCTCGATTCCCTTTTTTTTTAACCCGAACAACAAACACACACAACCACAAGAAACAACCACTCCCCCTCACTACCTCCAAAATGGCCAGAGAGGGGAGGAGGGGGCAGCCCGGCCTGGCCGGTGGGGACGGGGCGGGGGAGGAGGAAAAACTAGTCCAGTTGCAGAGTCTGTGCTTCTCATCCCAGCAGGCGCCGGGGAAGGGCCCACCTGCCCCACCAGCAGCACCTGTGGCTGTGGCAGGCGGGTGGGGCTCCGGGAGGGGCAGGAACGGGAACAGAGTTCAAAGCCATGGTTCACATCATGCAGTATCCACGGTGGGCACCGAGAAGGAATGAGGGGTGGACACCACGCCCACCTGCCCTGGGCAAGACAGGGGAATGGGGCCCACCTGGGGCTGGGGAGGCAGGGGAGCTGCGGCTCCAAAACTGGGGAAGGGGCCGCCAGGCAGGAAGCTGGCAGAGACTGGTGCCCTGTGGACTCGCTCAGCAGCGCCCCTCCACCCAGCCAGGCCTCATAGGACTCTTTGTATATATTAATTTCTTTTTTCTTTTTTTTTTAACTTTTTGACTTTTTCTTTAGAAAAAGGCTGGGTTTGGACCGCCGGCCGGCATTCACCGCCCCTCGTGCCCGCCCAGAGGCGGGGTATGGCTTTGAGGGGAGCAGAAGCCCCTGGTGCCCATTTGCCAAGGGATGGGGAAAGAGGAGGGAGAGGAGCCCTGCTGGGCCCACCAACCCACAGGGCAAACATTCCACTTGCACAGAGGGAAGGGGCGGCCCAGCCCCCTCTCGGGCTCCCCGCTCCCCCTCCCACTGCGGGGCGTTAAGGATGGGGAGAGAGTAGAGGAGCGCCGAGGGGCAGGTAGGCAAGCACCACCTCAGAGGTCCAGGTGAGCCAGACACAGGCCTAGGTGAGAGTGATGTAGGCAGAGGCCTTCTCTTTCAGGTGCCGAAGACAGAGGTGACAACTCCAGCTCCCTGTGGGGGTGGCCAGAAGGCAGGGAGTTAGACCCAAGTCCAGGGAAGCTGCTGGACCCCTCCCATCCAGGGGGCAGGGTCTTCACCAGCAAGAAGACAACTTTCCAGCCCACCCGCCCCCTATCACACCCGCCTCTCCTCTCACCTTCCGGGGGCTCCGCCATGGGCGGGCTCAGGCAGTACATGTGGTAGCCCCGGTCGCAGTCGTCACAGAACAGCAGCTGGTCCTGGGGGGTGAGACCTGCCCAGCTGGCACCCTGGGGGCACGGGCACCAGAGACCGGGGTGGGGGGCTGGGGCAGGGCTAGTCAGAGGGGCTGAGGGAGGTGGGTCCTTCCACAGAAAGGGTTCCCAGAGGTCTCTGCGCCACGGAATCTTCGCAAAGCCTTGCTCCGCTGAGCAAAACCCCTGCGCACTGTCAGTTTGCAATCTGTGGTCTGGGCTTCATTACATTGGTGGAACACTTAAAATGACGCTGAAACAACCTGATACCAGCTCTGGAAACAATGGACATGGGTTCAGGTCCCAGCGGCACCATTTCCCGAGCTGGCTGACCGTGGGCACGTCATTTCCCCTCTCTGTGAAGTGGGAACAAGCACCTACCTCGGAGGGTGGTTGGGAAGAGTCAGAGAGATGAAGAGTATTAAGTGCCGGGCTCAATGAATGGCCACTAACAATAATAATAATACAGGTTACTAGTGGTCACCAAGGAGGGGGCTCCAGAGAAAGGCTTTAGGCCCAACTGGCAAAAGGGGAGGTGCCAGGTGGGGAGGCCACCTGGGAGCATGTCCCGGAGGGAGGGTGGCGGGGCAGAGGGACTCACGTCGTTCTCAGAGGTGCCACACAGGCTGCAGGACTTGCACTCGATGCACTGCCAGCGGTAGGTCCGCACAGCCGCCGTCATGTTCACCGTGAACTGTAAACACGAGGGGTGTCCTGGGGGCCGAGGGGCAGGGATGCAGTTAGGGGTCATCACGCCCCCGGTGGCAATTGCCCCGGGGGAAGACATGACTCAGCCCCTACCCCTGGCTCATAAGACTGATGAGCCACAGCCTGACCCCACCCTGCCCAGGGTGCCCGGCGACCTACTGCAAGCAGTGCTGCTGTGGCCATCAGTCTCCTGCTCGGCCACCATGGCAACCACACTCTGCTCCCCAGCACACCATGGCAACCACATTCCATTACCCACAGTGCTGTGGCAACCACTTCCTACCACCCACGGCACTGGGCAGCCACGTTCTGTTAACCACATAACGTGACAACCACAACCTCCCAGTCACGATGCCATGGCAACCACCATCCGAAGAGCGTGGGCACCCGGGGTTCCCTGCAACCCAAGCCCAGTACACAGGATGCTCCAGCAACCAAACCGTTAATAGCAATACCGTGCGGCGCCAGTCCCCCAGTCTCCCCACTCCCGCAGTGCCACAGCTGCACTGCTACACCCAAGTGCAGGACAACCATATGACACGACCCATGATACCATAACCACAATTCGTTACCCACTAGGCTAAGGCAACCACCGCCTGTTACCCGCAGGCCCACCATGGGGAACCACATCTATTAACCACAGCTCCACAGCAAGCGCCCTCTGCTATCCACAGAACCCAGGCAGCGGCAATCCATCACTCACTCTCAGCCCACTACCCACAATGCCTCGGCAACCAGCTTTCAGCGCTCCCCACCAGCACAAGCACATGTCACTGCCCGAAATGCCAAGACAACTGCATCCCGTTATTCCCAGAGCCTCCCTGACCCCACTCAGCTTCCCACAGCCCTCAGCGGCTGAGGCAGCCCCACCGGCTCTGCTCTCCTCGGTGCCCCTGCGACACTCCGGGCCACCCCCAGGCCTCACTCCTCTGCCACCCATCCTGCATGTCCGGACTCCTGGAGTCCTCTCCACCCTGGCCCCAGAAACCTCAGGTGGGGTCATCACCTGATCGCCCACAGTCAGCACAGGAGATGAGGTCCTCAGGACACCCCGTCTTCTTGGAGCCACCCAGGCAGAAGTCACAGTAGCCATTGGGAATGACAGTGCCATCAGGCCCCTTCTTGGCTGAAAGACAGCAGGTGGGGCTGGTGTGGGCAGGCAGGGCCCCAGTCAAGGCTGCTGCAGGGGTGGGGCAGAGGGAGGTGTCCCTACCTGTGTGTTTCCTCTGTGCCTCAGGAACCCAGGCCAATTCTTTGTAAAACTCTGGGGGGGGGCGGGGCAGAGAGAGGGACTCTCATCATAGGCAAGTCTCCACCCTGCCCCCAGCCCCCCAGGGGTGGACCCCTAGGTCTTGGCTTAGGGGAGGTGGGGACAGAGAATAGCTACTCTCAGCTGTGGCCAGTGGCAAAAGAGATTGGGGGGTCCAAATAATTCTCCTCAGGATCCCCCAATTCCTTTGCTGAAAAGTGACATGCCCTCTTTATTGGGCAAATACAGCTTCAGGAAGAGTCCCCTGCCCCTCCATGTAAACACGCTTCCTTCAGACAGCCAGCCACCCCCAACTCAGTCCTGACTAGATAAAAATTGGGCAGGTACCACTGGCCCAGATCTGGTATGGAAACATTCGGAAAGAAAAATCTGAATGCAGAGACGCCTGGGCGCAGTGGGGGGAAGACAGAGGCAGTCCTCTCCCACCGAGGGATGGGTGTGAGGACGGTTTCTCCACTGGCAGAGCCTCCCTCCGGGCCCCCCCCCCGTCCCTCCGCTGTCACAGTTGGCATAGGATTGGCATGGGCCGCCACCCAGGGCTCCCAGGCCACAGACCCTGCCCCTCCACCAAAGCTTAGTAGAGAAGGGAGAAAGGGAGGAGGGGAGTCATCTATCACCCCCCTCCCCAAGCTCTAATTGAAACAATAAATCAGACCCAGAAATATTACGCCCGGCCAGGAGAGAGGGAGAGAGGGGGAGAGAGATAGAGAGAGAGAGAGAGAGAGAGAGAGAGAAGGAGGGAGGGTTGGTTGCCATGGCAACCCCAGAGCCAGCTTCCCCATGGTTGGTAGGGGGAGGGGACCGCTGAGCTGGAGATTTTCCAGAAACGTCTAACGTGCCCCTCCGTCCCAGATTCCTAGCCCCATTCTCAGGGCCCCTCATCAGCCCACAGCCCGCCGGCCTGCTCACGTTTATGGTTGTTTTTCCGGTGGAAGGGCAGGGCGTGGCGCTCCGCGTTCTCCTCCCCCTCCTCCTCAGCCAGGTGGGTGTGGGTGTAGTGGTAGCTGAGCCCCGGCCGGTTCTTATACCGTTTCCCACAGACTGGAGAGCAGAGGAGCAGGGGGGCAGGTGAGCCCTCCCCAGCCAGCCTGGGCTCTGGCCTTCGGGTCACACCTCCCCCTCTGCCAGAGGCCTGAGCGTCCCCCTGCTAGGGCCCCGAAAAAAAGGGGGCCAGGAGGGGAAAAGTCGCTCTGCCCCCCTCTCTCTCTTTCCCCCTCTTCAGAAGGACTCACTATCACAGACATACGGCTTGTCTCGGTCCTCCAGGGAAGCGGTGTCCTGCCGTTTCCGGAGACCCCCGATGCCATATGCCTGGAGGAAGAGTTATGAGTGAGGGGCCTAAAAAGTGAAGGAGCTAAAAGAGATCTCATCATCTGGGCCCGAAAGTTGTGTCCCAGCTCAGCCCCTGCCTCACGGCAGCCATCGGTGATGCAGCCGCTGGAAGGCCCAGCCTCCTCTGCACCGCCGTGCAGGCGTGAAGACAGTGCTAGCCCCCACCTCAACAATCTCTGTTTGCAGATGGTTCGACACCGCTGGGCCTCAGCCTTCTCACCTGTGAATTGGGTGTACAATCCCCCCAGCTGTTCTGAGGGTTCAGTGAGACCCAAGTGGGGCAGGTCTGATCATGGTGCGGCTTAGGAAAGGGGCCCGCTTCCAGGGGAGGGGCGATGGGGAGATACCTTTCCCTTGGCCCTGTTTTTCCTCCTGGGAATGTCATCCTCCAAGTCTTCCACCTCAAGATCATGTGGGAATTCCAGCAGCTGCTGTTTCTGGGCGCCAGGAGAACGGGGGTGGAGTCAAGAAAACGTGGGGCACTGCTCTGCCCTGCGGGCTCTGAGCAGAGCTGGAGATTGGGGTGGCAGGGCAAGGCAGGAGGACTTCCAAAGAGATGAGGTGTGGGAGGATGAAGACTAAGATGCCAGAAAGCCCTAGGGAGCCAGGGGAGGTTCAGAGCAGGGACGGGATGTGCCAGGGCAGGAGGCGGGGGGCAGGGGGCAGACAGCTGGGGCCCCTGGGGCTGGTCCTACCTGGCAGTCCATAATGGCCTCCTCCTCCTTCAGCTCCATCTTCTTCTCCCCTGTCTCAGCACACAGGAGAGCCTCAAGGACCGGCCCTTCAGGGAGGCCTCCCTCCTTCTTCAGGGGTGCCTCACAGTCTGGGGACAAGGCCATGATGGGGGAGTCAAGTGGGCAAGTTGTCCCTGGAGGACCCCTCAAACTGCCCGGGTGGGGGAACCACGCACGCTGAGGAAGGGAAGAGGCTTTCCCACTCTCCAGCAGCAGCAGACGCAAAGGTTCAACTACACACAATGAGAAGGAGGCTCAGACCCTGGGGAAGACACAGCCAGACCCTCAGATTCTCCAGGACACACTCAGGAGGAGACACAGCAGACTGCTGTATGTACCTAAATCTGTGGAGAAGATCCCAGCCAGACCCTGACGCACACCTGCGCAACCGTGGAGACACACGGACATTCAAACAGGACACACACACACAGGCATACACAGGAGAGACACGGATCGTCTGCGACAACCAGACAAAGGAAGAGACATACCCAGACACTCAGGTGCACCCGGATGCATGGAAGAGACACACGCAGACCCCTGGATACACCCAGAGACACTCAGAGGTAGATTCTTAGACCATCAGACACAGCCAGACCCTGTTATACACCTGGACACACACACGGGAGATACAGACAGTCCCTCTGAGGCAGTCAGACACACCCAGGAAGACACAGCCAGGCATACAACTGGACCCACACAGCCCCTTGGATGGATGGGGAAGAGAAATAGCCAGTGATTCTGATAGTACTGGACACATGTGAGTGAGAAGGCCAGATGCTCTGGTGGACCAGCTGCCCCGGGCAGAAACACACCTAATCCACCAGATGCTAAGGGAAGAGAACCTCCCAGACATTCCAAGTACCGGGGCGCTCAGTGGAAGAGGCAGCCAGACACCTGATATACCTGCCCCCCCCCACACACACACAATGAAATAAGCCTTCTGATACACTTGGAAATACCTGGAAAGAGACTCAGACACACTTATGTACACACTGCACTACAAAAAGCAAGTGTTACAGTCAGATACTCTGACACATCCAGGCTACTCAGGCACCCCGAGGAAGAAACAGAACCAGACACTAACGCACCCCAGATGACAAGGGAAGGCTGGATACACCTAGACACCACAGCACATACTGCTCTGCTCTCAAAGACACCTGGGCCCGAGTTGGAGAAGATACCACCCAAAGCTCAGTCACTGAGGGAAAACGCGAGTAGCTCTGGACGGCCGACACACGGCAGACACTAGCGAGGGGGAGATAGGGCGAAGGCTCAGACACAGGCGCGCACTGCCGCACGGCGTGGCTGCTGCGGTAGCACGTGGACGCTACCCCAGGCACAGACGGCTCCACCCACCGATCTTGTACTCGCAGGGCCTGAGTCTGGGGTCCTCCAGGATGTTCAGTCTCCGTTTCTTTCTCCAACAGCGGGCAGGGTACGTGTAGATCTGTCCTGGGGCCAAGCCTGGAGTGAAGCAGGAGGTAAGACCGGGGCTGCGGGGCCCCTGCCTCGCCCCGCCCCCGCCCTCGCCCTCCTGGCAGGTACCTGGCCCGCGGTGGGTCTTCTCCATCCAGATGTAGCAGTTGTTCTGGGCCACACCAGTCTGCGAGTCGAGGAAGGGCAGGCGTAGGCTGCGCTCAGCGCACAGGCGCGCGTTGTAGCTGCGGCAGTGCTCGATGGCCTCGCGGTAGAAGTCTTCACCTAGGCTGTGAGGGGCGGGGAGCAGGGGGCGGCTGTCAGCCAGGGCGGGAGCGCCAAGTGGCGCGGGACCCCTCCCCTCAGTCAGCCCGTCGGGAATGGGTGGGCCGACACTTCCAACCTCCCCTCTCCCCTCCTGTGGCTCCTGGACTCAGGAGTGGGGGCCCCCGCCTGGGGCTCAAGCAGGCCTCAAGCCAATGAGTAGGTGTGCACAGTATATAAACAAACAAAGCGCACCAGGACCCATCCATATGTGCACATACCCAAACACACAACTCAGACAAATCACACATAGTCACATCGATTCACACACAAAGACAGACATATCCCAAGACTCACAAAGGAGAAGCAGATAAATCTCACATGTGTGCACGTACACACACCTACTGAAAAACAAATACCCCAAGTCACACAGTGCAGAAACAGATCCCACACACACCACGCACAAATGTGCATCACCTCCCCAAAGACACAACATAACAAACCACCCACACAAAGACACACAACGCGCAGACAGACCAGACACTGCCCCACACATACACACACTTAAGCATCCAAACACACAGACGCACAAATGTTGAAGGGATGTTAAAGCAAACATATGCACTTACACATACAGCCAAAGACACAGCACAAACAAATCCCCCCCACACACACACACACACTATACAAAGAAATCAAACAGATTCCCCCAGGATACACACACATTCACAAAGATATAGAAACCAACATCTAAAATACTGCATATTCAAACACACAAAGACACACACATATGCAACACAGAGCAGATATAGCTACCCACATTCACACAAAAACTTACACATAGACACGTGTCTGCCTATACACCCAAAGACACAAAACACAAATGATGTACAGTTTCAAAGGACATGTACACACACTCAAAGACCCAAAGATACCTAGAGTAGAATAAAAAAAATGAAACACATCTCCACGCACACATCCACTCGAAACACACAACACAAACAAGTGACACTCTGTATCCCAAGACAAAGGCAGTGTGGGCTTCACTCAAGTTTACCGAGGTCTCCGCACCTCACCACCCCCTCCTTCCCGGCCATTTCCACTTCACCCGCTCCCCTACCCAGGGGTCGCAGGGCGGGACATGACCCCTGCCCAGAAGAGGGCTCGAGGAGGACTCTGAGTTCCCCACACCCTCCGCTCCTCCAGGAGTAGCGCATCGGACCCCGTTCTTGCCAGAGACCCAGACTCACATACTCGCACCCCTGCGCAGCCGAGCCCACAGTGACAGCCCCCTAGACACCCCATCGGCCCCACCCCCAGCTGCCACACACACACACACACACACACACACACACACACACACACACACCAGCGCAGACCCGCCCGCGCGCGCCCTCTCCCGCCTCCCGTTGGCCGGCATCACCTCAGGGGGCTGGGGATGACTGTGGCCATCTTGCTCCCCCGGTCCTGCCCCCAGCAGGTCCCCGCCGGGTCGGTCCTCCCAGCGCTCGGGCGGGCGCGGAGGCCGCCCATCCATTCATTCCCGGGGGGCGGGAGCATGGGGGTCACAGCCAATCAGGGCCGTGGGGCGGGCTCGCCCGGGCCAGGCTGGGAGTCGTAGTCCTGGCCTGGCGGCTGGCGGGTCCACCCTGTGAAAGGGGTGCAGAGGTGGGGCCCAGGCAGCACGCAGAGTCGCTCACACACGCTCACTCACACGTACGGTCTCGCAGGTGTACACGCACACGCACACCTGGACTTGCACACACACACGGCCATTTACACACAAATTCACACAAATACTCACTGCCGCCCACGTAGACTCACGCACACTCCACTCCCACACCCCACATACATACATTTACACTCACACACACTACAGTGCCAGGAGACGCCGTGCAGGTCCCACCAACAGACGTCCCACCAACATCGCCGCGCTCTCGCAGACGTTGGCTCACCGACACTGTCCCTTCCCCAACTCCACTCCCCCGTCCAGAGAACACGACCACACGACCTTATTCTGTCCCACTCGGGGCTGTCATTCTCACAGTGACCCCGCCCAACCTGCTCAACACTTTTGCAGGCCTGACAGCAGCAGTGCTAGTTAGGAGCTATAGCCACACCTCCTAGGTTCAAATCCTGGCTTTGTTACTTGGTGGCCATGTAACCTTAGGCAAATGGTTTATTCGTTCTGGGTCTCAATTTCCTCATCAGGGTGATGCCTCTTTGGGTTGTTGTGAGGATTAAAAGAGTAAATATAAGTAAATTGTTTTAAAAGGGACCTGCTTACCGTGGCTGGTGTGGTTCAGTGGATTGAGCACCAGCTTGAGAACCAGAGGGTCACCGGTTCGATTCCCAGTCAGGGCACATGCCTGGGTTGCAGGCCAGGTCCCCAGTAGGAGGCATATGAGAGGCAACCACACACTGATGTCTCTCTCCCTCTCTTTTTCCCTCCTTTCCCCTTTCTCTAAAAATAAATAATTAATATCTTTTAAAAAAAGAAATGTTTAAAAAAAAGATACCTGCTCAGTAAATTCATTCATCCCACCAAGAGAATCTGTACTAAGATAGAAAATGGTAATATTATTATCATTAGAAAGGCTAATGCCTGGCACATAGTAAATGTTCAATATATATTGAATGAATGAATAAATACACTGAACAACCACCATGTGCCGGACACAGTTCTAAGTGTTTTCCAGGGACTAACTCATTTAGTCCCCATAATGACCCTCCCAGGGGATGCTGTGCTTACCCCCTTTTTCCAGATGAGGGCTCTGAGGCCCAGGGAGATGCAGTTACATGCTCTCCGCTTTGGGGGATGTTTGAAGGTACGACTGAGGGAAGGATTCACTCCCCCAGATGTCTGTGTCCCCAGGTGGGCCTTACCACCTTCTCTCTCCCACTGTTACCCACGAGGACTCTACCCTAAGGAATCCCCAGCGAGTGCGCTGACGCACTCACTCAGTTTCTCCATGCACACACCCACAGCCCTCCTAGTCCAAACTTTGTGGTCAGGTTTGAGCCTCTGCCTGGAGGAAAACACCCACCAATGTCTTGTGCACCTGGGGGCTCTCCAGCAGACAGAGGAGGCACACTAGCCTTCACCTCTTTTGTTACTGGATACCCTCGCCTCCCCCTGGTGAGAGAGACCACTCCCATCCCACGGTCACTTCTACACACACACACACACACACACACACACACACACACACACATGGCCCTCTAGTCTTAGACCCCTTCCACAAACTCTCCGCATCTGCCCCAGGTAAGGCCTTGGGAAGGGTCTCTGCTTCACATCTGGCCCAGAGCTGTGACAAGGAGAGAGGTCGGGGGTGCTGGAAGCCCCCACACTCACTTTGGCCTCCAGGCCCCTTTACTGGCCGACTGTGTGTCATCCACAGTAAGCCCTGCCCCCTGACCCAACAGCTCAGTTCAGAGGGCGGTGTCCTTGCCGCCTTCCTTTCTCACCTGCCACCACCCTCACAGAGCCCCAGTCCAGCACACCCTCCAGCACTTCCTCCGCACCCCTCCAGCCTCGGAAACCCTGGCCTGCTCCTGCCCCACCCCAGAGCCCTTGAACCAATTTGATCAACTTGGGGCCTTAGTGTAGACACTCCATTTGGCCCACAGACCCCTGTGTTCACTTGGAGAGGGTCTCCCTCCCTTTTATGCCCCTCACCACCTTCACAGACCCCTCTCCCACGCTTGAACTCCTAGTTCTTTCCCTTGCCCAAACAATCCCATCTGCCTCCCCCCTCCAGCCGCACTCTATGGGAAACTGGACCACAAATGAAATCAGTATCGACACTACTACTACCAATCACTACATTCGGTCACAGTCAGGCTGCGTACTAAGAGCTCTACAAATATCAAACAGCCCCATGAGGTCATCAGAACTGTGGATTCCCCAATTCACAGATGGTAACACTGAGGCTGGGGAGGGGAGAATTAATGGCATGAGCTGGAGTTTGAATGCAGGCAGTCAGAATCTCTGAGGACTGCACCCTCAGCCTCCCACTCCCAAGGAAATTAGACTTGTACATTCTTTCAGTAGTCCCTACCCTCACCCCTGCAGACCACTCAGAAGGTGACAGCAAAGGAGGGTGCTGGCACTCCCATCTCAATTCTAACTCTGGCCTCCAGGTCCCTGCACTGGGCTGCCCCACACATCCTCCTCCGGGTCTGGGCGGGGTCAGAGTGAAGAGGCCTGTCTATCTGCGTGTAGATTCCACCAGAGACACTGGAACACGGTCCCAGCGCCCTGGGGGATATCCCTCATAGTGGAGAAGCTGAAAGGTGTCCGTCTCCGTCACACACCATCTCACACTGACCCGAGCCCCGCAGGGGCCCTGCAAGCCACCTTTCCCTCACCGCAAAGCCACAAGTGCAGGCGCGCGCCTAAGAGCCCCCGCCCCCCACCTCTCCCAACTTCTCCCCTCCAAAACCAGAGCAACTGGGGGCCTTAGGTCCAGCCACTGGGCAGAGCCCTTGAAGTGTGTGTGTGTGTGGGGGGGTGC
Organism: Micronycteris hirsuta; assembly: GCA_004026765.1. Lineage (NCBI taxonomy): Eukaryota > Metazoa > Chordata > Mammalia > Chiroptera > Phyllostomidae > Micronycteris > Micronycteris hirsuta. Next base: position 126,436 of record PVJI01000561.1, read on the forward strand.
CCTGGGCCCCTCCCTTTCCTCAGCCCCCAGCTCACATTGCTCAAGGTCAAGGCAACGAGGGCAAGGGGTTGGGAGAAGGGTGGGGGAGGTAACCCTGGCCCCTTTGTGCAGCGCCGCGGGTGCTCGCCCTAGGTCTCCTCCCCCGGGCCAGGGAGGAGGGGGAGGGGAGTGCGTGCTCGCCAGCCGGGGAGGGAGGACGGGAGCGGCAGCGCGCCTGTCACTCCAGGCCCGAAGTCAACGCCTGGGAAAGGGGGTGCGGAGCTCTAGGACCTTGGAGTGCAGGGTCCAGACGAGGGAGAGAGGCACAGAGGGAAAGGGAAAGAGAGAGGTGGAGAGATCGAGGATGGCTAGGAGAGGGGAGGTATGGGAGGGAGCTAGGCGCAAACCCAGACGTCCTGGTTCCCAGACACTGGGCCCGGAAGGAAGCTAACCCAAGGAAGAGGGACACGGACAGGGAGAGAGGGAGGGAGCCCTCGGAGACTCAGGGCGCTCCCAGCACCCTCTCCGGAGGCACCTGGTACCCAAGAGGATGGGAGATGCTCGAGTTAGGTGTGTATGGGCTGGGAGAGAGAATTCCACGGTCTAAGCTGACTGGGGCATCGGGGCTTCTAGGTCCTGAAGACTCGAGGAGGAATATAAGGAGACAACGGGGATCTAACCGGGAACCCCCGACGTTTCAGCTCCCATCCTACAGCCGCGTGGCCCGAGAAAGAGGGAGAAAAAGGTGCTTTGACGAGGGAGAAAAGGGGTGGTGAAGACCCTGGAGACTGAGGTCTGGACTCAGGAGTGTGTACTCCCAGACCAAGAGACAGGAAGCAGGAGAGCGGGAGGCGGAGGAGAGGGAAGCCCCTACCCCGACTCTGGGTGGTAGAACGGCCTCCGCCACTCCCCGGCCCGCACTACATTCCTTCACTGACAGCGACAAAGAAGGAGAGCTCCCACATGACTCTGATGGGGCTCCCCACCCCAACCCCAGGGGCCGACTGGGGGTGATGGGCCCCCAGGGAGTATGGGGGCGCTCTAGGAGGGCTTTATTCAACTACCATTGGCACACTGCACCCCCTCCCCAGCGAGGGCAGGGGAAGGGCGGAGAGATGGAGGGACGTGGGCGGCGGGGACACTCACGACTTGAGTGGGTTCTGAATGGCGGTGGCCATGGCCCGCTCAGCTGGGCCGCCTCCGGCCGGGGGCGCCGCTGCAGCCGCGCGCGGGCCCAGCCCGGCCTGCGCCGCCCGCTCTGCCGCCCAGTGCGTTACGATTTCATTCATTCTTGGGGCTGCGGCGCCAGCGGAGCTGGGCGGGCCGGGGGCGGGGCTCGACCAATCCCCGCGCCTTCCGGCGCACCACGGGACGTGGAGTCTAGGGGCGCGCGGCGGCGCCCGAAGGCACCCCTGGCCAGACTACACGTCCCAGGGGGCATCAGGAGGACCGCGCGCTCATTGGCCGCTGGGGATACAGGGCGGGGCTCGCCCAGAGCATCCTTCCCTCCTCCCTGGGGTGCTCCATTCCCAGCTAGGGGTCTCTATCCTCCAGGCACTGCAGGCGAGGGAGCAGGTTGTCCCTGGCTTCTGGGTCTCCCCAGGGTATGTGGACGACCGCAGGCTGTGTCGTGGATACTTGTCTATGCCTGGTTTGTCTGGGTGTCTCTTCTGTGTAAGCCAGCCTGTGAACCAGCACTGGGGGTTAACCAACGCCTTTGTTCATTTATTGTGTCTGCTATGTGCCAAGCACCCTTCTAGGCCCGGGGACAGAGCAGTGACCAAAGTCGCTGCCCTCACGGAGCTGACCTTCTAGTAAAGAAAGATAGATGATAAACCAATAAATAAATAAATAAGAAAGATAATTTTAGAGAGTGATAAATGCCATAAAGAAAGGAGCAGCTTCTCTGAGGAGGTGACATTTAAGCTGAGACCTGAAAAATTGCCAGCCATGCAGTATAAGGTGAAGGGGAACAAGCTTGGCATAGTCGATGATCAGTAAGAAAGCTAATGTAACTGGAGCAGAGTCACTGAGAGAGGAGACAAGGTTGGGGAGAGAGCAAGGACCCAGATCATGTAGGGCCTTGTAGGACATTATGAAGAAAATAGATTTTGTTCTAAGTGCAATCAATCATCCTTGACTCTCCTCTTCTTTTTCACACACACACACACACAGCCCATCAGCAAACCCTGTCATCTCTACATTCAAGAAAGAAATTCAGGGCCCACCCACAGGTTTCCTCTTAGCTGCCTCCTGCCTTCCCTCGTCTCCCCCCAGACAGCCGCACTGCAGCCAAGTGGACTGTCTACAACAGGTGGCACCACACTGCTCTCTGGCTCAGCCCCACCCATGACTTCTTCCACAATTAGACACAATGCGAAGCTCCCATTGTGCCCTCAAAGCCCTTCTGGATCCCCAGCCCAAACCCGTCATTCCTCCGTTCCCTGGGCTTACTTTGCTTTAGCCACATGGGCCTTCTCTCTGTCCTTGGAACATTCCAGCTCTGCCTCAGCCACGGGAACTTCGCATCAGCTATTCCCTGGGCTAAAATGCTCCTCAACCATATACCTGCATGTCTCCATTACTCTCTTTACTCAGGTTTCTGATTAAATGTTACCTCCTCAGAGACAACCTCAACTAAAATAGCACCCCCATAACTCTCTGTCCTGTTAAATCCTTTCTTTTTCTTTCAACGCATCATAGTTGGCATCATGTTGTAGACCTGTTTTGTTATTTGACTTATTGTCTGCTCCACCCATTAGAATACCAGTGCTTATGAGGGCAGGGGCTGTTGTTCCATCCCCTGCTATCTCCCAGCACCTCTCTAGTGGGGCTAGAAAATGGCCTGAAAAATAGCTGATGCTCAATAATGACCATATTTGTTGAATAAATAAATGAACCAATCAGTCATTATGTTCCATGTCTCTCCGCACTGCCAATATCTGAGGCGTGCAACCAGCAGGAAGGGAGTGAGGTGGGCTCTAGGCTGCGCCCCTCCCCCCCGCCCCCCACCGGCCCCTGGCACTGACACCAGGACAGCCTGAAGGGGGCAGGGGCGGGGTTGTATTAAGGAAACCTTCCCAGAAGATGGTCTGGAGCTAAAAGGCAAAGAGAAGGGAGAGGTTAACAGGCACATAACAGGGATAGTATTATGGTCTCCAGCCCTGTGTGGACATGCTGGGGACACAGCAGTGATGTCTCTGATGGCTCTGCCCCAGGCTCTGTTTTAAGCTGATGGTCCAGTGGCGTGACAGACCCATCACCACACGACAGCAGCCAAGAGTGGGGAGAGGCTCCAGTCTGGAGTGCCAGGGAGGGGCTTCTTGGAGATTTCAGAGGACTTATTTTGAGTCCTGACCTCCTACCTCTCCAGACACAGGGCAGATCCCTAGTCTAACCTGATGTTCCTGTTACCCAAATAGTGATCCCGGAAGTTCCAACCTTTGGTTACATCTAACCCTGGAACCAAGGGAACTGGCCACAAGAGGGCACTGTAGCCCCTGTCTTTGTCTGGCACAGGCTGCCCCTGAATCCTGACTCAGGAGAGACATCCTTCGGACCATAGGGCCAGCCAGTAAAGACACTGGTCCCCCAAATCTGAGACTCAGACTCTGCCCAGGATGTGGTCACCAGGGTCTGACTCCCTCCCCACCAAAGGTTCCTGTGGAATCACTAGGAGACCCTCCATCCTAGACCATTGGGGCATTTGAGGAAGACCATTACTAACTCCCACCCCATGCCTCTCTTCCCCACTAACCTTTAGAGGATATAGCTTTCCCATAAGCTGCCTTGAGATATTTGAACATGACCTTCAGAAGTCCCCTTCCCAGCTAGAGACCGAGGCACAGAGAACTTGAGGCTGAGGTCACACAATACCAGGGCAACAACAATAATGATTATTAATAATAAAACAATAATAAGGTCCTGTTGATTTAGCTCTTCCTGTCTGTCAGCACTTGTACTGAGCTTTTACAGGTATTACATCACTGAATCATACAGACCAGGCTTAGGAAGCAGGATTTGTCACCTCACATCACCTCCGCATCAGACAAGGGAACTGAGGCTCAAAGGGCAATACCCTTGCCGAGAGCCCCCACACCTCAGGGCAGGCAGATCTGGGATTTGAACTGAGGTCTGACTCAGACACTAACACCTGTGAGGCGTGGTGGGGTTGTTGACTTCCTGAGTCAGAATCCTCTCAGGCCTTCTGTGAAAATGTCATCCCTGTCCACTCACCACACCCCCAGTCGTAGGCATTTAGGGTCTCCAAAGGCATCAGAATCTGTCCTTAACAAGTCCCCGAATCTTTCTAATGACTATAAAGGCCTGAGAGTCACTGGGTTAGTGTTTGGGGACCAACACAGAAAGAAGAAACAAAATGCGGTTGAAGGGAAGCGAGGTGCTCCGATGGGGTGGGGTGAGGTGCTCCTGTGGGTTGACCAGAGACTGCAGAGCCAGTAGTGGGGCGCGGGCTCCACAGGCCAACTTCCAGTGCCCCCTATGGCCCTGCTGGAACTTCCTGAACCTTTCTGGGACTTAGTGTTCTCATGTTAAATGGGAGTAATAGTTCAACCTCACAGTTTCCTGGTGAGAATGCTGCAGGTCCGCATAAAGCCTTAGAACAGTGCCTGGCACATTTAGCACAAAATACGTATTATCTGTGGTCATAAATTCCTGTGGCTGAGGGTTTTACATGCATCCCCAGAGAAGTGTAGTCTCTGGTTGGAGTTTACAAATGAATGGAGAAGCCTGGACTTGAACTCCGATGTGCTGTCCTGATAGGGCAGGCATGAGGCATCCTGGTCACTGTGCGCTCTGACCTCCGCCAAGTGCCACATGAACCCGGCATACTCCCGTGGCCCTCACAACAATCCTGCGTGGAGGCTCAGGTGAGACCACAGCAGGAGGGCTGCTGAACCTATGGGAAGGAGTTTGAGTTTGATTCTGAGGGCGAAGGAACTCAGTACAGAGCTTTTTGTTGTTTTGTTTTGTTTTGTTTTTTAATGTATCTTTATTAGTTTTTCAATTTTTTAATTAAATTATTGGGGTAACCTTGGTTAACAGGATCATGTAAGTTTCAAATGTACATTTCTATGATATAAGATCTGTGTGCTCAACAGAAACATTTCAGTCCAGAAGGCAGTGGTGTGAAATATTCACGGTGGTGAAAAGCAAGGACCTGCAACCAAGGCTACTTTTCCCAGGCTATCATTTAAAATTGAAGGAGGAATAAGGAGCTCCCCAGAAAAGAAAAAGCTAAAGGAGTTTTTGAACACCAAACCAGCACTGCAACAAATGTTCAAGGGCTTGTTTTAAGAATAAGAAGAAGGAGGAGAGGAGACCCTGGCTGGTGGGAGTCAGTGGATTGAGCTCCGGTCTGCAAACCAGAGGGTCAACAGTCGGATTCCTGGTCCTGGCACAGGCCTGGGTTTCGGGCCAGGTCCCCAGTCGGGGGCACGTGAGAGGCAACCACACACTGATGTTTTTCTCCCTCCCTTCCTCTCTGTCTAAAAAATAAATAAATAAAATCTTTAAAATGAAGAAGAAGAAAAAGAGAAAGGAAAATAGTCTAACAATAAAATGGCACTGTATATGTATCTGTCAATAATCACCTTAAATGTAAATGGCTTAAACACTCAAACCAAAAGACAGAGGGTAGCTGAACGGATAAGAAAACAAGACCCATGTATGTGTTTCTTCCAAGAGACCCACTTCAGATTGAAAGATACACACAGACTAAAAGTAAAGGGATGGAGAAAGATACTTCATGCAAATGAAAAGGGGAAAAAAAGTTAGAGTGACAGTACTTAATCTAACCAAATGACTTTAAAACCAAGGCTATAGTAAGAGATAAAAAGGACACTACATAATGATAAAGGAAATGATCCAACAAGAGGATACAACCCTAGTAAACACATATGCACCCAACATAGGGGCACCTAAATATGGAAAGCAAATCTTGATGGACATAATGGGAGAGATTGACAGAAATACAGTCAGATTCAGGGATTTTAACATCCCATTAACCTCAATGGATAGACCTTCCAGACAGAAAATCAACAAAGAGTCAGTGGCCTTAAATGACACACTAAATTAAATAAATTTAATTGGTATCTTCAGAGCATTTTATCCCAAAGTAGCAGAATATATATACTTTTCAAGTGCGCATGGAACATTTTCTAGGATATACCATATGTTAAGACACAAAACAAGTCTCAATAAATTTAAGAAGATTGAAATTGTAACACGGTGCAGCCAAGAGGGAGGCCCCCAAAGAGGGATTTGTAATGGGGTCCAGAAGGGCTTGGAGATGATTGGCTCCACACCACAGGGCCACTCCTGCCCTGAATGCTGGCAGCTGTGGCCAATTGTGGGAGGAGCCAGAAATAAGGCTGCAGAGGGAGATTGGCTCTGGGATTTAAACCCAGGCAGGGCAGCCATTTGGCTTCTCTTTTTGGACCACGCAGCTTTGGCAGAGTGGGTACCACACAGCTTGGGTGAGAGTCAGGACCACGTGGCTTTGGAAGTGCTCCTTTTTGACACGTGGATGGTGCCGGGAGCCTGTGTGAGATACGGTACCCCAGACGGGGCAGAGGGAGAGGGAAGGACTGTGTGTTTATGCGTATTCTAAAGAACTTTAGTCTGTACAACTTCTAAATAAATAATAATTCCTTTCCTTTTATGTCTTTCCTCTGGCCAAGAGTTCGCTTCCTCTGGCAAAGCAAACCTGGTAAGGGGGAGGAACCCCCGGGGAAAAAAGGGGGGTCTTTCATATCATTCAGCACCCCCTGTCTGTTCTGTAACAAAATCATATCAAGCATCTTCTCTGACCACAGTGCTATGAAACTAAAAATCAATCACAAGAACACTGTAGAACATACAAAAGCACAGAAGCTAAATAACGAGGTATTAAACAATGAATGGGTCAACAATGAGATCAAGGGAGAAATCAAAAGGTACCTTGAAACAAATGGAAATGAGAACACAACAATCCAAAATCTGTGGGACACTGGGAAACCGATCCTAAGAGGGAATTTCATAGCATTACAGGCCTATATTAAAGAAAAAAGAAAAAACTCAAACGATCTAACTTGACACATAAAGGAACTTGAAAAAGAACAACAAATGAAGCCCAAAGTGAGTAGAAGGAAGGAAATAATAAATATCAGAGCAGAAATAAACAAAATAGCCTAAACGATGACTAAAAAGATGAATGAATTCAAGAGCTGCCTCTTTGAAAAGATAAACAAGATTGACAAACCTTTAACCAGATGCATCAAGAGAAAAAGAGAGGGAACCCAAATAAATAAAATCAGAAATGAAATAACAAATGACACCAAAGAAACACAAAGGATTGTAAGAAAATATCATGAAGAACTATTTGCCATCAAACTGGGCAGCCTGGACAAAACTGATAAATTCCTAGAATCATAATCTTCTAAAACGAAATCAGGAAGAATCAGAGAATCTGAATAGACAGATTACACCTAGTAAAATTGAAGTAGTAATCAAAAAGCTCCCAAAAACAAAAGCCCTGGGCCAGATGGCTTCACAGGTGAATTTTACCAAACATTCCAGGAAGAATTAACACCCGTCCTTCTCAAACCATTTTTAAAAATGTAAAAGGAGGTAAGCTCCCAAGCTTGTTTTACAAGGCCAGCATCATCCTGATACCAAAACCAGATAGAGACACTATAAAAGAAGAAAATTATAGGCCAATATCCCTGATGAACATAGATGCTAAAATCCTCAACAAAATATTAGCAAACCAAATACAGTAATATGTCAAAAAATCACACATACACACACACACACACACACATACACATATACACATACACACATACATACGTACATATAAAAATGCATCAAAAGGATTTAGGAGGATTTATGATCAAGGAGGATTTATTCTGGGAATACAAGTTTGGTACAACTTTTGAAAGTCAGTAAATGTGATCCACCACATAAAATGAATAAAAATCACATGATCATATCAATAGCTGCAGAAAAAGCATGTGATAAAATTGAGCACCAATTTATGATAAAAACTCTCAGCAAAGTGGGAATAGAGGGAACATACCTAAACATAATAAAGGCCATATATGACAAACCCACTGCCAGCATCATACTCAACAGGCAAACACTACAAGTGTTCCCTTTAAGATTGGGAATAAGACAAGGATGTCTGCTTTTACTTCTTTTAGCCAACATAGTACTGGAAGCCCCAACCTCAGCAATCAGACAGGAAGAAGAAATAAAAGGCATCCAAATTGGAAAGGAAAAAGTAAAACTGCCTTTATTTGCAGATGACATGATAGTGTATAGAGAGAATCCCAAAGATTCCAGCGAGAAGCTGCTAGAACTGACAAATGAATTCAGCAAAGTAGCAGGGTACAAAATTAATATCCAGAAATCAGCTGCATTTTTATACGCCAATAACGAACTAACAGAAACTGAAATTAAGAAAGCAATCTAGCCCTGGCTGGTGTAGCTCAGTGGATTGAGCGCGGGCTGGGAATCAAAGGGTCCCGGTTCGATTCCCAGTCAGGGCACATGCCTGGGTTGTGGGCCAGGTCCCCGTGAGGGCCATGTGAGAGGCAACCATACATTGCTATTTCTCTCCCTCTCTGTCTCCTTCCCTTCCCCTCTCTCTAAAAATAAATAAAAATAAAATCTTAAAAAAAAAAGAGAAAGCAATCTATTCACAATTGCTTCAAAAAGAATAAAATACCTAGGAATAAACCTAACCAAAAATGTAAAAAACCTTTTCTCAGAAAATTATAAGACAACAAAGAAAGAAATCAAAGATACAAATAAGTGGAAGCAAATGCTGTGTTCATGGAGAAAAAGAATTAACATCATTAAAATGTCCATACTACCCAACGCAATCCTATCAAGGCAATTCCTATCAAGATTCCAAAGATGTATTTCACAGAACTAAAACAAATGTTTCCAAAATTAGCCCTGGCTGGTGTGGCTCAGTGGATTGAGCACTGGCCTGCAGACCGGAAGTTTGCCAGTTCGATTCCCAAGCAGGGCACATGCCTGGGTTGCAAGCCAACTCCCCCACTGGGGGCATGCAAGAGGCAACTGATGGTTGTTTCTCTCACCCATTGATGTTCTCTCCCTCTCTTTCTCCCTCCCCCATCTCTAAAAATAAATTTTAAAATATTTTAAAGTAATTTATATAGAACTGTACAGGTGTTCAGAACTTCGGGTGCCCAGGAATATAGGAAAAACCACCAGTAACATGGCTGGGGGAAGGGGAAGCCAAGCAGGGCCATTGAGACTTACTTTGCATACCTAAAGAACTTGGCCAGTGTTTCAGTAACCTAATAGCTGTGCCTGCTGCGCTCTGAGCCAGGAAGATGGGCATGACTCTAAGATGGGTGATGTAGCCTGATGCGGCTCCTACATCACAGGGCCATGCTTCCCTGACTAACAGTGGCAGCTGAGAAGAGCAAGAGATATAGGGGAAGGGAAGAGGTAACCCACTGCGGGAGGAGTCCAAAATGAAGTTATGGAGGAAGATCCAAGCTGGGATTTAAACTCCGGCGCCAGGCTGCCATGGTCTCTTGGCCACACAGTTTGAAAGTATGCAGAAGGACCCCCCACCGGCCCTCCATGAGTAAGTGCCACTCAGTTTTGGATTAAGAGTGGGAGCCTAGCTGAGCATGGATGACTGGAAGAAGCTAGAATACAGATGGGAATCTGCCCACCTAAGCCACAGACTTCTGTTTCTTTTCCTGAGAGACGGTACCTCGGACTGGCCTGTTTGGCAAGGGGAGCAGGACTGTGTGTTTGTGGGTATTTTTTGTTTCTAAAGGGAGTGGGATTTAATGGCAGAATTCCACAATTATTTGAAACATGTATAACTTTTTAATAAATAGTTCCTTTCCTTTTCATAAGATTCTGGCATTGGGAGTCGTGGGGGCGGGGGTTGTTTGTTTTTTGGTTGTTTTTGGAAGTAGGCAATAGAACCCAGAGGAGGAGAACCCAGAGTGGTTCTGTTTCAGAACCACAAAAGGCCCTGCATAGCAACAGTGATCCTGAGAAATAAGAACAAGTTTGGAGGAATCACACTACCTAATAGGAAGCTATACTTTGAGACCATATAGTATAATAATCAAGACATCAGGGTACTGGCATAAAAACAGACACAGATCAATGGAACAGAATAGAGAGCCCAGACTTCCGGCAAGATGGCAGCGTAGGTGGACACACCGTGCCTCCGCACACAACCAAACAAGGAAAAAACAGCAATTTAATTAAACAAAAACAGCCAGATCTCACAGAAAATCAAACTGAAAGGAAGTCCGACAACCAAGGAGTTAAAGAAGACACTTACATCCAGTCTGGTAAGCGGGGCGGAGCCGGGCGGAGAGAGCGCGCGGCCACTCCGCAGCGAGCCGGGTGGTGAGCGCACGGCCAGACCGCGGTTTGTGGAGTGGGACTGGCAACGCTGCAGCACGCAGAGCCGGGTGGTGAGCGCACAGCCAGACCGCGGTTTGTGGAGTGGGACTGGCAACGCTGCAGCACGCAGAGCCGGGTGGTGAGCGCACGGCCAGACCGCGGTTTGTGGAGTGGGACTGGCAACGCTTCAGCACGCAGAGCCGGGTGAGCCTGGCCAAAATGTGGCCAGCGCCCAGCCCACCCGGAACCAGCGGGGCCGAGCCTGGTGGACCGGACAGGTCCTAATTCGCGTGCAGACAAAGCAAGAGAAAAAGCAGGGCGCAACCCATCAAAGTGGGGAAATAAAACCTCAAACCACCGATTGAAAACACCTGTGGGAGGTGAGATGGCGGGAGGAACTCCCGGCCTCAGGAGAGTTCGTCGGGAAGACCCACGAGGGCTTGGAACTGTGCCGGCCCGTCCACCGACCCGGAGCGACCCCGGAGCCAGCGCAGAGGGGCTCAACTTGCTTGTGGGAAGCGGTGTGGGTGCAGAGAGCGGAGCAGGCGCCATTGTGCGCTCAGGTCCCGCCCCCACAGGTGCGTCACAACACAACAACGAGGGTTACCCTGCCCCCACAGACAGAGTCACAAAATAGCAACACGAGTTGACCCGCCCAGGTGAACATCTAAGGCTCCACCCCTTAAAGTAACAGGTGCACCAGGGGGAAAAATGGCCCAAATGAAAGAACAGATCAAAGCTCCAGAACTAACCGACCAAGAGATAGCCAACCTATCAGATGCACAGTTTAAAACACTGGTAATCAGGTTGGCCACAGAATTGGACGAAAAATTATCACAATTACTTGAACAAATGAGGCAATTACTTGAACAAATGAGGAGAGATCTGCAGGGAACCAATAGGGATAAGAAGGAAACTGGGATTCAAATCGACGGAGTGGTCCAGCAGAAAGAAAAAAACATCCAACTAGAAAAGAATGAAGAAACAAGAATTCAAAAAATGGAGTAGGGGCTCAGAAACCTCCAGGACATCTATAAATGGCCCAACATACGGATCGTAGGGCTGCCAGAAGGAGAAGAGGAAGACCAAGAGATTGAAGACTTATTTGAACAAATAATGATGGAGAACTTCCCCAAGCTGGTGAAGGAAATAGACTTTCGGGAAGTCCAGGAAGCTCAGAGAGTCCCAAGGAAGTTGGACCCAAAGAGGAACACACCAAGACACATAATTACATTACCCAAGATTAAAGATAAGGAGAGAATCCTAGAAGCAGCAAGAGAAAAGGGGACAGTTACCTACAAAGGAATTCCCATAAGACTGTCAGCTGATTTCTCAAAAGAGACCTTGCAGGCAAGAAGGGGCTGGAGAGAAGTATTCCAAGTCATGAAAGGCAAGGACCTACATCCAAGAATAATCTATTCAGCAAAGCTATCATTTAGAATGGAAGGGCAGATAAAGTGCTTCTCAGATAAGGTCAAGTTCAAGAAGTTCATCATCACCCAGCCTTTATTGTATGAAATGTTAAAGGGATTTATATAAGGTATGGAGGAATATCAACAGGGGAGTGGTAGGGGGAGAGGGGGGAAAGGTGCACAGAATAAGTAGCATAAATGGTAGGTAGAAAACAGACAGGGGGGGGTTAAGAATAGTATAGGAAATGCAGAAGCAAAAGAACTTATGTGTATGACCTATGGACAAAACTAAAGGGTGGGGAAAGGGGGAATAAGGGCTGGAGGGGAAGAAAGGGGGGAAAATGGGACAACTATAATAGCATAATCAATAAAAAAAAATTAAAATTAAAAAAAAAAAAGCCCTGGCTGGTGTAGCTCAGTGGATTGAGCGCGGGCTGGGAACCAGAGGGTCCCGGTTTGATTCCCAGTCAGGGTACATGCCTGGGTTGCGGGCCAGGTCCCCAGTGAGGGCCATGTGAGAGGCAACCCTACATTGCTGTTTTTCTCCCTCTCTGTCTCCCTCCTTCCCCTCTCTCTAATAATAAATAAATAAAATCTTTTTAAAAATTAAAAAAAAAAATAGCCCAGAAATAAAACCACACCTTTATAGTCAATTAATATTGACAGGGGAAACAAGCACACACAATGGGCTAAAGATAGTTTATCCAATAAATGGTGTTGGGAAAACTGGACAAATACATGCAGAAAAGTGAAATTAGACTACCTTCTCACACCACATTCAGAATCAATTTAAAATGGATTAAAGACTTAAATGTTAGACCTGAAACCATAAGACCACATAGGCAGAAAAATCTCAGACATTGCTCATAGCAATATTGTATCAGATATGACTCCCCAGGCAAGGGAAACAAAAGAAAAACTAAATACATGGAATTACATCAAACTAAAAAGTTTTTGCACAGCTGAGGAAAATATCAACAAAGTAAAAAAAAATCCACAACATGGGAGAACATATTCACTGATACATCTGAAAAGGGGTTAATATCCAAAATTTTTAAAGAACTTACAAAACCCAACACCAAAAAAACAACCTAATTTTAAAAAAATGGGCAAAGGACCTGACTAGACACTTCTCCAAAGAGGACATACAGATGGCCAATAGACATATGAAAAGATGCTCAATGTCACTAATCATCAGAAAAATGCAAATTAGCCCTGGCTGATGTGGCTCAGTGGATTGAGCACCAACCGGCCTGCAAACCAAAGGGTCACCAGTTCCATTCCCAGTCAAGGCACATGCCTGGGTTGCAGGCCAGGTTCCCAGTGGCGGGTGTGCAAGAGGCAACCACACATCGATGTTTCTCTCCCTCTCTTTCTCCCTCCCTTCCCCTCTCTAAAAATAAATAAACAAAATCTAAAAAGAAAAAGAAAAATGCTAATTAAAACCACAATGAGATAGCACCTTACACCTGTCAGAATGGCTATCATCAATAATTCAACAAACAACAAGTGCTGGTGAGGATGTGGAGAAAGGTGAGCCCTTTTGCACTGTTGGTGGGGATGTAGATCGGTACAGCCACTGTGGAAAGCAGTATGGAGATACCTCAAGAAAATAAAAAAGGATCTGCCTTTTGACCCAGTGATCCCACTTCTGGGAATATATCCAAAGGAACCCAAAACACTAATTCAAAAGAACATAAGCACCCTTATGTTCATTGCAGCATTATTTACAGTCGTCAAGATATGGAAGCAGCCCAAGTGTCCATCAGTAGTGAGTGGATAAAACAACTATGGGACATTCACACAATGGAATTCTACTCAGCTGTAAAAAAAGAATGTTTTACCACTTTCAACAGTATGGATAGACATGAAGAACATTATGCTAAATGAAATAAGCTAGCTAGAGAAAGACAAATACCATATAATTTCACTCATATGTGGAATCTAATGAAAAAACTGAACTAACAAGCAAAATAGAGACAGACTCATAGATGGAGAGCAGGCTGACAGCTGATGGAGACGGTATGGGGGTGGAGAGATTAAGCAAAAAGGAAAATGGACTAATGAACATGGACAACAATGTGGTGACTGTGAGGGTGTATAAGGGGACTTAGTGGTAATGGGAACAATACAATAAACATAGAAAGAGAAACAGGGAGGAAGGAAGGAAGGGAGGGAAGGAGGGAGGAAGGAAGGAAAGGAGGGAGGGAGGGAAGGAGGAAGGAAGGAAAGAAAAAAGAAAAGAAAGACAGGTAGTATGATACCTCCAGCTTTGTTCTTTTTACTCAGGATTGCCTTGGCTATTTGGGGTCTTTTGTGTCTCCATACAAGTATGATGATTTTTTTGTTCTATTTCTTTTTTAAAATGACATTGGGCCCTGGCTGGTGTGGCTCAGTGGATTGAGTGCTGGCCTATAAACCAAAGGGTTGCTGGTTTGATTCCCAGTCAGGGCACATGCCTGGGTTGCAGACCAGGTCCCCAGTTTGGGGGCGTGCGAGAGGCAACCACATATTGATGTTTCTCTCCATCTCTCCCACCATTCCCCTCTCTCTAAAAATAAATAAATAAAATCTTTAGAAAAATGACATTTGGATTTTCATGGGGATTGCATTAAATCTGTGTATTGCTTTGGGTAATATGACCATTTTAACTATGTTGATTCTTCCAATCCATGGACACAGAATATCTCTCCACTTCGTTGTGTCTTTTTCAATCTCTTTTAATAATGCTCTTTAGTTTTCAGTATATAGGTCTTTCACAACCTTTGTTAAGTGTATTCTTAGGTATTTTATTCTCTCGGTTGCAATTGCAAAGGAATTGGTTTCTTCATTTCTTTTTCTGAAGTCTCATTTTTAGTATATAGGAAAGCAGTGAATTTTTGTACATTGATTTTTCTACCCTGCAACTTTACTGTATTTGTGTATTGTTTCTAATAGTTTTTTGGTGGTCTTTAGGGTTTTCTATATAAAAAATCATGTCATCTGTAAAAAGTGACACTTTTACTTCTTCTTTTCCAATTTGGATGCCTTTTATTTCTTTCTTTTGCCTGACTGCTGTGGCTAGGACTTCCAGTACTGTGATGAATAAGAGAGGTGAAAGTGGCCATCCTTGTCTTGTTCTTGATTTTAGAGGAAAAGCTTTCAGTTTTTCTCCATCGAGTATGATATTAACTGAGGGTTTGTCATACATGGCCTTTATTATGTTGAAGTACTTTCCTTCTATTCCCATTTTACTAAATGTTTTCATCATAAATGGATGTTGTATCTCTTCAAATGTTTTTCTGTATCTACTGATAAGATCATATAATTTCTATCCTTTCTTGTTAATGTGGTGTATTACATCGATCAATTTGCATATATTGAACCATCCTGTGTCCCTGGAATGAACCCTACCTGATCGTGATGTCTTATTTTTTTTAATGTACTGTTGATTTCAATTCACTACTATTTTGTTTAGGATTTTTGCATCTGTATTCATTGGAGATATTGGTCTGTAGTTTTGTGTGTGTGTGTTATTCTTGTCAGGTTTTGGTATCAGGGTTACATTGGCCTCATAGAATGTGCTAGAAAGTATTGCCTCTTCTTCAAATCTTTTGGAAGAGTTTGAGAAGAATAGGTATCAAATCTTCTTTGAATGTTGGGTAGAATTTACTAGTGAAGACATCTGGTCATGAACTTTCATTTTGGGGGAGGTTTTTGATGGTTGTTTCCATTTCCACAGTACTGAGCAGTCTATTTAGATTTTCTAATTCTCCGTAATTCACTCTGGGAAGGTTGTATGTTTCTAGAAACTTATCCATGTCTTCTAAGTCATTGAATTTGGTGGCATGTAGTCTTCCTAGTACCCTAGTACGATCCTTTGTGTGTCTGTGACGTCTGTGGTACCTTCTTTCTTTTCTGATTTTGTTTACATGGGTCTTTCCTCTTTTTTTCTTAGTGAGTCTAGCCATGGGTTTGTTTGTCAATTTTATTAATCTTTACATTTTTTAAGCTGGCATTTCTTTAAAAGGGTTTTTTTTTTATTTTTAGAGAGAGGGGAAGGGTAGGAGAAAGAGGGGAAAAACATCAATAGATTGCCTCTCGTATGCGCCCCTACCAGGGACCGAGTCCAGAAACCAAGGATGTGCCCTGGTCCGGAATTGAACTGGTGACCTTTTGCTTTGTGGAATGATGGCCAAGCAACAGAGTCAAACCAGTCGGGGCAATTTTCTTAATCTTTTCAAAGAACCAGCTCTTTGTTGCATTAATTTTTTGTATAGTTCTTTTGTTCTCTATTTAATTCTGCTCTTATTTTTATTATTTCTTTTCTTCTGCTGAATTTTGGTTGCTTTTGTTCTTTTTCTTGTTCTTTAAGATGTAATGGTAAGTGGTTTACTTGAGGTTTCTCCTGTTTCTTGAGATAGGCCTGTAATGATATAAACTTCCCCCTTATTACTGCTTTTGCTACATCTCAGAAATTTTGATATATCATATGGTCATTCTCACTTGTCTTTATATATCTTTTGAGTTCACCTTTCATTTCTTCTTAGACCAGTCATTTTTAGTAGTATATTGTTTAATCTCACATATTTGTGGATTTCTTTACTTCTTTTTTGCAGTTGATTTCTAATTTCAAGGCATAGTGGTCAGAGAATATGCTTGGTATAATTTCAACCTTCTTGAATTTGTTGAGGCTAGTTTTGTGACCCAACATGTGTTCCATCCTTGAGAGTGTTCCATGGAGAAAAGTATATAATCTGATGCTCTGGGATAAAAGGCTCTGTAAGTGTCAATTAGGTTCATTTGATCTCATGTCATTACGGCTGATATTTTATTGATTTTCTGTTTGGATGGTCTATCTAGAGCGGTCAATGGAGTATTAAGGTCTCCAACTATGATTGTGTTTTGGTCTGTTCCTCCCTTTAGCTGTGTGAGTAATTGCTTCATATGTTTCAGTGCTCCCTGACTGGGTTCATATATACAACATTAAGAAGTGTTATGTCTTCTTTTTCTTTTTTATTTTTTTTAATTATTTTATTGTTGTTCAATTACAGTTGTCTGAATTTACCCTCCCCCACACCGACCCCAGGCAAACCCACCTCCCTCCCTTGCTTCCACCTTCCCCCTTGGTTTTGTCCATGTGTCTTTTATAGCAGTTCCTGAATACCCTTGTCCCCATTATCCCCTTCCCCCTCCCCTCTGGTTACTGCCACATTGTTCTAAACTTCAATGTCTCTGGTTATATTTTGTTTCTCTGGTTATACTTTGCTTGCTTACCTCACAAGCGTCTTGGCTGTGACTGATGTGAATTCCCCGGTAGCTGATCTGGCCTTGGTGCCTTCTCTCATGAGTCCTTATATAAAACCTTTTAACATTTCATATAGTAGAGGCTGCATGATGATGTACTCCTTGAACTTGACCTTATCTGAGAAGCACTTTATCTGCCCTTCCATTCTAAATGACAGTTTTGCTGGATAGATTTTTCTTGGTTGTAGGTCCTTGCTTTTCATGATTTGAAATATCTCTCTCCAGCCTCTTCTTGCTTGGAAGGTCTCCTTAGAGAAATGCGCTGACAGTCTTATGGGAATTCCTTTGTAGGTAACTGTCTCCTTTTCTCTTGCTGCTTGTAAGATTTTCTCCTTATTCTTAATCTTGGGTAATGTAATTATGATGTGCCTTAGTATGTTCCTCTTTGGGTCCCGCTTCTTTGGGGTTCTCTGAGCTTCTTGGACTTCCAGGAAGCCTATTTCCTTTGCCAGATTTGGGAAGTTCTCGTTCATTATCTGTTCAAAAATACGTTCAATTTCTTGGTGTTCCTCTTGTCCTTCTGGCAGCCCTATGATCCGAATGTTGGGCCGTTTACAAATGTCTCTGAGGTTCCTGAGTCCCTCCTTATTTTTTTGAATTCTTATTTCTTCCCTCTGATCTACACTATGGGTTTGAGTCCCAGTTTCCTTTTTTTCCCTACTGGTTCCCTGTAGATCATCCCTCATTATCTTTATCGTATTCTTCATTTGTTCATTTATTTGCGTCCACCTTTCTTCCAGTTTTGTGAGCATTCTGATTACCAGTTTTTTAAACTGAGCAACTGATAGGTTGACTATGTCATCATCCGTTAGTTGTAATTAGTTCTGATCTTTCATTTTGGCCATTTTCATTCTTTTTATCTCGACGCATCTGTCGGAGTCTTAGGTGTTCGCCGGTGCCCAGTAACCTAGGTCACTTTTTTATGACGTTTCCTCTGGGTGCAGGGCCTGGGAGGGAGCAATGGCATCTGCTGTTCACAGCCGGCTCCCTATTACCCTCTGCTCCCTAGTTCCTTACTTCCTCCTCCGCCAGTCTCGGCCCTGCTGGTTCCCACTGGCCTCTCCAGTTACGCCGCCGGCCTGCGAGGTTCACCCGTTGCTCGGGGTCGCACTTCGGTTAGGCGCTCGCGGCGTGAGTCCCTCCGGGCAAACTGCCTCTCACTCCGCTCCTCCGCTCGGTTCTGCCCCACTTACCGGCCTGGATGTACGTCCTCCCCAACTTCCTGGGTGTTGGACTTCGCTTCAGTTCGTTTCTGTCCATTCTGGTTGTTTATTTTTCGCTATTGAGTTCGTTGTTTAAACTCTCTGGTTGTGAGCGGTGGCGCAGTGCGTCCACCTATGCCGCCATCTTGGCGGAAGTCTTCTCTTTTTTCTTTTTTTAATTCTCACCTGAGGACATGCTTATTGATTTTTTTTTTTTTTTTTTTTTTTTTTTTAGAGAGAGAGGAAAAGGAAAGCAGAGACAGAGGGAGAGAAACATCAGTGTGAGAGAGAAACATTGACCAAGACAAAACCTGCAACCTAGATGTGTAGACGTGTGCCCTGACCGGGGGTTAAAACCAGGTCGGGACAACGGCTCCTACCAAGTGAGCCACAGCAGACAGGGCGAGTTACATCTTCCCGATGCGGTGCCTCTCTGTCATTATATCATTATAAAACATCCACCTTCGTCTCTTGTTACCTTTGTTATCGTGAAATCTATTTTGTCAGATACAACTCCTGCTTTTCTGTGGATGTTATTTGCTTGGAGAATCATTTTCCATCATTTCACTTTTTTAAGTATATTTTATAGATTATGTTATTACAGTTGTCCCAATTTTTCTCCCTTTTATCCCCCTCTACCCTTCACAACCCTCCTTCTAGCATTCCCTACACTCAGTTCATGTGCACAGGTTCTACAGATAAGTTCTTTGGATTCTCCATTTCCTATACTATTCTTAACCTCCCAATCTATTTTGTACCGACCAATCATGCTTCTTATTCCCTGTACCTTTTCTGCCGTTCTCCTCCCCTCCCCTCCCCTCCCCACTGATAACCCTCCATGTGATCTCCATTTCTGTGATTCTGTTCCTGTTCTAGCTGTTTGCTTAGTTTGTTTTTTAGGTTCGGTTGTTGATAGTTGTGAGTCTGTTGTCATTTTACTGTCCATATTTTTTATCTTCTTTTTCTTAGATAAGTCCCTCTAATATTTAATATAATTAGGGCTTTGTGATAAAGCAGTCCTTTAACTTTGCCTGATCTGGGAAGTACTTTATCTACCCTTCCATTCTAAATGATAGCTTTGTTGGATATAGTATTCTTGGATGTAGGTCCTTGCCTTTCATGACTTTGAATACTTCTTTCCAGCCCTTTCTTGCCTGTAAATTTCTTTTGAGAAATCAGCTGACAGTCTTATGGGAACTCCTTTGTAGGTAACTCTCTCCTTTTTTCTTGCTGCTTTTAACATTCTCTCCTTATCTTTAATCTTGGGTGATTTCATTGTGATGTGTCTTGGTGTGTTCTTCCTTGGGTCCAACTTCTTTGGGACTCTCTGAGTTTCCTGGACTTGTATGCATATTTCCTTTGCCAGACTGGGGAAGCGCTCCTTCATTATTTTTTCAAATAAGTTTTCAATTTCTTGCTCTTCCTCTTCTTCTGGCACCCCTATGATTTGGATGCTGGAAAGTTTAAAGTTGTCCCAGAGGTTATTACGCCTCTCCTCATTTTTTTTTTTGAATTCTTGTTTCTTTATCCTGTTCCTGTCGAATGTTTATTTCTACCTTCTGTTCCAAGTCTTTGATTTGAGTCCTGGTTTCCTTCCTTTCACTGTTGATTTCCTAAATACTTTGCTTTATTTCACTTTGCATAGCCTTCACTTCTTCCTCTATTTTGCATCTGTACTCAATCATTTCTGTGAGCATTCTGATTACCAGTGCTTTGAACTCTGCATCTCATAGGTTGGCTACCTCCTTATCACTTGGTTCTTTTTCTGGAGTTTTTATCTGCTCTTTCATTTGGGCCATATTTCTTTGTCTCAGCACACCTGTTACATTGTAAGGGGTGGAGCCTTATGTAACTGCCAGGGCAGGGCAACCCACACTCGCTGCACTGTGGCACAGTATGTGGGGCACAGGTCAGAGAGGGAACAATGCTGCTTGCTCTGCTCTTGTCCCACTTTCAGTCACTTCCCCCACTACATGAAAGTGAATTGGGCCCTTCTGGTGCTGATTCCCAGGTGGTTGGGTTTGTGTACATTCTAGGACCTTGTGGGTCCCTCCAAAAGACTCTCCTCTGACACTGGAAGTTTCTCCTGTTGCTGCAACCCCCACAGGTTTTTTCAGTGAGAGGTTTGAGGCTTTATTTCCCCGCACTGGAACCCTGGTTTGCGTGGTCTGTCTTACTCCCCAGTTGTTCCTCCTGGTTTATCTGCATGTGAATGTGGAACCACCTGGTCTGCCAGCTGCCACCTTGCCTGCTTGGTCTGCCAACTGTCATATTGCCATGCACCCTCTCCACCTAGCTGCCTGTCTCTGACCCTCCTACTAGTCTGGATGAATCTTTCTTCTTTAACTCGTTGGTTGTCAGACTTCCATACAGTTCAATTTTCTGACAGTTCTGGTTGGTTTTTGTTTTTAAATTGGTTGTTGTCCTTTTGGTTGTGTGAGGAAGCTCAGTGTATCTTTCATGCCTCCATCTTTGCCGGAAGTCCCATCCTTTCACTTTGAGTCTACCTTTGTCTTTGCAGCTGATATGTGTCTCCTGAAGGCAATATATAGTTAGGTTTTGTTGTTGTTGTTGTTTTTTTATCTAATCTGCTACTCTGTGCCTCTTTATTGGTGAATTCAGTCCATTTACAGTTAGGGTAACTATTGATGTATGACAATTTTCTACAGCCATTTTATCCTTTGTTTTCTGGTAGCTCTGTGCCCCCATTGGTTCTTTTCCTTTTTGTTTCCATCTGTTGTTTTTGTTTGGTTGTATGCCATACTCCTTTCCTCTCTTTCCTCTTTTTTTAAGCTATGTGTCTCAGGTTTGGGATTTTAGTGTGTATTTATCATTAGGTTTATGAAAAAGAAAATTTCATATATACAGTAGGGGGTTTTTTTCTTTTTCTTTTTTTTTAAGATTTTATTTATTCATTTTTAGAGAGAGGGGAAGGGAGGGAGACAGAGAGGGAGAGAAACAACAATGTATGGTTGCCTCTCACATGGCCCTCACTGGGGACGCAGCCCGCAACCCAGGCATGTGCCCTGACTGGGAATCGAACAGGGACCCTCTGGTTCCCAGCCCGCGCTCAGTCCACTGAGCTACACCAGCCAGGGTGGGGGTTTTTTTCTTTTGAATGCATCTGAGCTCCATCCTTCTTTTCAAACTCAGACATTTACCCCCACCCCATTTATGTTTTTGTTGTCACAAATTATCCCTGTTTATGCCCTAAGGTTGAAGGAGAACTGTACCATCCACCGTGGGAAATGTAGCCCAACGTTTCACATCTAAAAGAAACATCAGTGAAACATGGGACAGCAAGCAGGCCCCACGTATGTGAAAACGGGCTTTCCTGTGGGGAAATCAGAATGGCATATTTCCTAGAGCTAAGTCTTGCTCCTGCTAAAAATCTCCCTCACCCTGGATCAAAAGAGCACATGCAAATGCATGCCTAGCTTCCTTAGACTGGTGCTAATCCTTTGAGTTCAGCCCAAACCTGTTGTCTTTCCATTTGCATACCTCTCCTTTGAAGTGCCTTCCTGGCTGTCTATCACCTAATGCAAACCTATGTTTAGTAAATGAAGACCACTCTGAGGTAATGGACCCAGGAAAAACAATAAAAGCCTGTCAAGGCAGGGGTCGGGCACTGTCTCCTCTGGAGAGAGTGGCTAAGTCATTCTGGCCGGCTCCCAGGCCCCTGCTCCCTCCGCTCTCCCTCACTCACTCCAGCCTGCTCTCAGGCCCTCTCGCCCTCTCCGGTCCATTCATGGCCCCCCTTGCTCTCTCTCTAGCCCGCTCCTGGACCCTCGATCTCCAGTCCACTCTCAAGCATTTTCTCTCGGCCTCTCTCTGAGTCCAGAGGGGGGTTGCATAGTCCTGACTCTTCTAGTTTATGTACTCTGTGTGAATTTATTAACATGCCTGCCATAGTTTACGAATTCTGCAGAACAGGATTCACGACATAAGGCATTTTTGATGGTTGTGTTTGCAGTATTGAGACCTTTTGTTCTTTGTTTAGGTACAATAGAATAACTTCTTTGAGTAGTTCCTATAATGGAAGTCCTCTGGTGATAAATTTCTTCAGCTTCTGTATGTCTGGGAAAGTCTTTATTTCTCCATATTTAAAGGATAACTTTGCTGTATATATTATTCTTGGCTGCTAATCCCTCTCTTTCAGTAGTTGAATATTTGGTTTCATTCTCTTCTGGCTTGTAGACTTTCTGCTGAGAAGTCCAGTGATAACCTGATGGGCGGGCTTCCCTTTGTAGGCCACCTCCTTCTTTTTCCAAGCTGCTTTGAGAATTCTTTCTTTGTAATTAATTTTTGATAGTTTCAATACAATGTGCCTTGGAGAAGGTCCTATTGGATTGAGGTAACTAGGTGTTCTGTTTGCTTCTTAGATTTGAGGATTTAGTTCTTTCCATAGGTCTGGGAAATTCTCATCCACTATCTATTTGAATGGACTCTCCATTCCCTTCTCCTTTTCTTCTTCTAGTGTGCCTATTATTCTTTTTTAAGTATATTTTATTTATTGTGCTATTACAGTTGTCCCAATTTTCCCCCTTTGCCCCTCTATGCCTGGTACCCCCTTCCCTCCAGCAATCCGTCCCCGTAATTCAAGTCCATGAGTTCTGCATGTAAGTTCCTTGGCTTCTCCATTTCCTATGCTATTCTTAATATCTCCCTGTCTATTTTTTAAAAGATTTTATTTGTTTGTTTGTTTGTTTGCTTTAGAAGGGGGAGGGGAAAAGAAAGGGAGAGAAACATCATTGTGTGGTTGCCTCTGGAGCAGCCCCTGCTGGGGACTTGGCCCACAGCCCAGGCATGTGGCTTGACTGGGAATCGAACCAGCAACCCTTTGCTTCACAGGCTGGTACTCAATCCACTGAGCCACACCAGCCAGGGCTGCCTGTATTTTGTTCCTGCCAATTATGCTTCTTAATCCCCGCACCATTTCCCCCATCCTCCCCCTTCTCCCTTCCCCCTCCCAGCTGATAGCCCTCCAAATAATCTTCATACCTATGATTCTATTCCTGTTCTGGTTGTTTGCTTAGTTGTGCATGTGTGTGTGTGTGTGTGTGTGTGTGTGTGTGTGTTTTAGGTTCAGTTGTTGATAGTTGTGAATTTCGTGCCTTCTCCATTGGTTTTGTTCTTCTTTTTTGTAAATAAGTCCCTTTAACATTTCCTGTAATAACATCTTTACCTTGCCTGGGGAGCACTTTATCTACCCTTCCATTCTAAATGATAACTTTGCTGGATAGAGCAATCTAGACTGTTCATCCTTGCTTTTCATCAATTTCAATACTTCTTGCCAGTCCCTTCTTGCCTGCAAGGTTTCTTTTGAGAAATCAGCTGATAGTCTTAAGATTTTATTTATTTATTTATTTATTTTTAGAGAGGGGAAGGGAGGGAGAAAGAGAGGGAGAGAAACATCAACGTGTGATTGCCTCTCACACACCCTCAACCAGGGACCTGGCCCACAACCCAGGCATGTGCCCTGACTGGGAATCGAACTGACAACCCCTTGGTTCACAAGCCAAAGCTCAGTCCACTGAGCTACATCAGCCAGGGCTCAGCTAATAGTCTTATAGGAACTCCTTTGTAGGTTATTCTCTGCTTTTAAGATTAAAAGACAAATACAATGTCATCTCACCTATAAGTGAAACCTAATCAACAAAATCAAAAAAGCAAGCAAAATGTAACCAGAGAGATTGAAATAAAGAACATACTGGCAGTAACCAGAGGGGAAAAGGAGAGGGATAATGGGGGAAAATAAAGGAAGGGTCATCAAGGAACTTATACAAAAGACACATGGACACAGCCAAAGGGGGTGGGATTGAGGTAGGAGGCGGGGAGAGATGGGGTAGATGGGAGTCGTTGGGGGAGGGTGGAGACAGCTGTACTTGAACAACAATAAAAAATTTTTTTAAAAGAAGTTAAATAAAAGATTCTCTCTTTATCTTTAACCTATGGCATTTTAATTATGATGTGTCTTGGTGTGTTCTTCTTTGGGTCCAACTTCTTTGGGACTCTCTGTGCTTCCTGGCTTATATGTCTATTACCTTCACCAAATTAAGGTAGTTTTCTTTCATTATTTTTTCAAATAAGTTTTCAATATCTTGTTCTTCCTCTTCTTCTTCTGGTGCCCTTATGATTCAGATGCTGACATGTTTGGAGATGTCCCAGATGTTCCGAAGCCTATGTTCATTTTTTTTTAATTCTTGTTTTTTCTTTCTGTCCTGGTTAAATGTTTATCTCTTCTTTGTGTTCCGAATTGTTGGTTTGAATCCCAGCTTCCTTCACTTCTCTGTTGATTCCCTGTGTGTTTTTCTTTATTTCACTTAGTGTAGCCTTCATTTCTTCCCTTGTTATTATTTATTTTTATTTATTTATTTTTATTTTTTTGCTGTACTCAAGGAGTTCTCTGAGCATCCTAATCACAAGTGTTTTGAACTCTGCATCTGATAAGTAGGCTATCTCCACTTTACTTAGCTCTTTTTCTGGGGTTTTCCTCTGTTCTTTCATTTAGACCATATTTATTTGTCTCCTCATTTTGGCAGCCTCTGTCTGTTTGTTTCTGTGTATTAGGTAGAGCTGCTTTGGTTCCCTGTCTTAGTAGCATAGCCTAAGTAGAAAAAGCACCTGTAAATTGTGTGGGGTGGAGTCTTAGGTAATTGCCAGGACAGGCAACCTTCTTCACTGCTTTGTGGCCATGTAGGGAGGGCTCAGATAGGACACAATGCTGCCACCTGGCTTCTGGAGGTTCCCCTGGCATTTGACGCATTTCCAGTCCCTTCACTCTCTTCCCATGTGTGACAGGCACCTTTCCAGCTGCTGCCATGGTGGTGAATCCCAGAAGGGTGGGTTTGATCACATTCTAAGACCTTGCAGGCCCTTTAAGTGGTAGAAATCTGGCAGTTTCTTCTGCAGCCCCAACCCCACTGGTTTTTACAGCCAGAGGTGACAGGGATCTATCTTATTGGTGCTGGCATCCTGGGCTGTGGGGTCTGGTCTGGAGCTGGGATCGCTCGTTCCCAAGGTGTCCCTCCTGATTTGCATCTGCCACACATAAATGTGGGACCATCCGTTCTGCTGCCGCTGCCGCCTCTCCACCTGTCTCTGCTGCTCCATCCCTCCTGCCCGTCTGGGTGAGTGTGGCTCCTTCAAATCTTTGGTGGTTGGACTTCCATACAGTTTGATTTTCTGATGGTTTTGGATATTATTAGTTTTGAGATCTGGTTGTTATTCTTTCTATGGTTGTGCAAGGCGGCAAGCATATCTTCCCTCTGCCTCCATCTTGACTGGAAACTGCCCATTACTCTTACATTGCTTTTTCGGATGGACACAGACAGTGCTCATAGAGCTCTTTTTCTGATGCTCAGGTCCCTTGTTTCTTCCTTCTGCATAGTTTCTAGATTCTTATCAATATCAGTGATACTTTCTTCCATTTGATTTGCTCTATTTCTCATGCTCATAGTTCATTCTCAAGTTCATTCTTCCTCTCTTTTTGGAATTCTTCATCTCCATGATTTCTGTTTGGCTCTTTCTGAAAGTTTTAATGTCATTGGTGAAATATTTATTTTGTTCATTAAGTTGTTTGCTGAGTTCGCTAAATTGCCTGTCTGTATTTTTTCACATCTCATTGAATATTTTCAGAATGGAAATCTTGAATTCTCTGTCATTTATAGCACATATTTCCATATGTTCAAGCTTGCTTTCTGGAGATTTTTTATATTCGTTCTGAGCTCCCTTGCTACCTTGATTATTCCTGGTACTTGAGGTGTTTGTTCTCTAGCTAGGCATCTACGTATTAAATAGTACTTGTTAGCAGATAACTATGAAGAGGTCTTTCTATTATTTTCCAGTAGGTGGTGCTGAATAACAAGTTTTTTTAGCTCTGTGAAATCCCAAAGCTGACCTTTGAGGCAACCCGCAAGTGTAGTCGGTTGAAGAAAAACAACGAAAACAAAAACTAAGCAAACACCTAGAACAGGAACAGAATCAGAGAAATAGACATGGAGGGTTTTCAGTGGGGAGGGGGTCGGGAGGAATAGGGGGCAAAAGGTACAGGGAAGAAGAAGCATAATTGGTAGGCATAAAATAGGGAGAGATAAAAAAAAACAGTATAGGAAGCAGAGAACTCAAAGAACTTATACGTACAATCCATGGACATGAACTAAGGGGGGGATGCTGGAGGGTTGGGAGGTGCAGGGCAGAGGAGGGTAAAGGGGGGAAATTGGGAAAACTGTAAAAACATAATCAATAAAATATACATAAAATAAATAAATAAATAATTTAAAAGATATATGCGAAAAATAAGAAGTATAGCAGCGATGCTTGGGGGTAAGGTTGTCAGCGGGGATCCGCTGCCTTCTTTGTAATGGCGACCTCGAACCTCCATAGGGTTACCGCATGCGCGCACACACACACACACACACACACACACACACACACACACCAGGGATCTGTCAGAGAGTGTCCCTTTGCTCAGGGGAAATAGTGTGCCTGTAGTAATGGCTCTCAGGTTTACAGGTAATGCGCCCCACCATCCGACACCAAGGGCAATAGGCGGTGAGTTTGGGAGTCTGTGGGTGACAGAGCTCTGTAGCTTCCTTTCTTTGTCTGGAGTGCTAACTGGCCTTTGCCCAGGTCACTGCTTCTGCAGGAGTGCCACCAAGTCTCTGCTCCTCCCGGCTGGAGAAAGTGCTGGTCACGGCTGCTTTCTCTCTCATTTGGGCTGAACCTGTGTGAGCTCCTGGCTGCAGGGCTGCGTCTGCAGTAAGTCTGAAGTCCCCTCCCTTCCTGCCTCCCCTGTTTGTTCCTGCTTGGCCACCTTTTTTTTTTTTTTTTTTTTTAAGATTTTATTTATTTATTTTAGAGTGATGGGAAGGGAGCAAGAATGTGTACCAATTGGTTGCCTCTCACATGCCCCCAACTGGGGACCTGGCTCACCACCCAGGCATGTGCTCTGACTGGAAATGGAACCTTTCAGGTTGCAGGATGATGCCCAGTCCCCTGGGCCACACCAGTCAGGGCTGCTGGCCCACCTTTAGATGCTTCAATGCACGGGTCTTTCAGGCGTGACTATACATTAAGCTGGGAATCCTTTGTTGAGTTAGAGCTGTTTAACTTGTTGAAATCTTAGAGGGAGGGACAAAGGGAATCTCTCACCACCATTCCTCTGACACCCTTCGGATGGTTGTAAGCACAACCTTATTCTGTTTGAGACAGAGCCCCAGGGCCGCCTATGCGGGCCAGACTGTGGGGCCGAGGCCCCAGGAGACGGCGGCCAGCGACAGTTCAGGTTGAAAGACAAGGTGTGAAGTTTTTTCATAGCAAAATGTTAAAAAAGAAAATGTTCCAGCCCTGACTGGTGTGGCTCAGTGGACTGAGTGCCAGCCTGAGAACTGAGGGATCATTGGTTCGATTCCTGGTCAGGGCACATGCTTGGGTTGGGCCAGGTCCCCAGTTGGGGGTTTGTGACAGGAAACCACCTGATGTTTCTCTCCCACATCAGTGTTCCTCCCTCTCTTTCTCCCTCCTTTCTCCTCTCTCTAAAAATAAATAAAATCTTTTTTTTTTTAAAAAGAAAGAGAATGTTCCAGCAAAAATAAAAAAGAGTGAAGGAGGATAATTGAAATAGGAATGACTGCACATTGATCGTTGTTGAAACTGGGAGACAGCTGAGTGGGGGTCATTGTGCTGTTCTCTCCACTGTGTGCACACTTGAAAATTTCCAAAGTAAATCAATAAAATAAAGGATTCAGTTCAATGAAGGAACCATGAACAAAATTATTACACAGTTGAATGAAAGAAGATACTTGCCATGTCTGAAACTGACAAAGGATTAATACCAAGAATATTCAAAGAACCTTTACAAATCAACAAGGCAGCCACCTCCAAAAAAAAAGATTGAGCAAAAGATATGAATGTTAAATGTCAGGAGACCCAAAACGCTAACAAGCATATGAAAATGTGTTCAAAATCATAAGTACTCCAAAAAAAATGGAAGTTAAGCCTTGGCCAGGTACCTCATTTGGTTAGAACATCATCCTGATACACCAAGGTTTCAGGTTCAATCCCCAGTCGGGGCACATACTAGAGTCAACCAATGAATGCATAGATAAGTGGAACAACAAACTGATGTTTCTCTCTCTCTGAAATCAGTAAAAGAAAAATGGAAGTTAAGACAACAGATATGGGTGTTTACTATAACATTTCTTCCAAATTTTCTGTACATTTGAAGTTTTTCATAATAAAATATGGGGAAAAACCAAGGAGATATCACTTTGCTCCTAGTAGACTGACAAAAATCAGAAGGCTGAATAAATCGTGTGGGGCCCCAGGAACTCCCATGCACTGTGGGTAGGAGCACGGCCTGGCGTGGCCATTCTAGAGGTCAACGCGCTCCCTGCCCTGCAGACTCAGTTTACACAGAGTCTATGACACAGAAATCACACTCCTAGATGGCATCCCCCAGAAATGTTCGCATGGACCCGTAAGGGGGGTGCCAGTGGTTTTTACTGAGCAGTGCTTGCGGCAATGGCAGCTGGAGGCAGCCTGGCTGCCCCTGGGTTCCGCCCCAGGAGAGCTGGGCTGGTGAACTGTGGGGAAACGCGCCAGGGAGTCCTGTGCAGCCAATGAGGCATGCACAGAACAACACGGATAGATCTGTAAAATACAGGGCTGAGGAACCAAAGTCAGAAATAGAGTGAGTAGAACAAATAAATCCAATTATATAGATCAAAAGTGTAGGCATGCAGTATATCATACATGTTTTGCAAGAACACGTGTAAACACAAGATCCTGTGGAGTGAGGCAGAAGTCGCTGGTTAGTGCCAGGCATGCAGCTGGTCCGCATGTTTACGGGCCTCCCCCCAGATGCACAGTTTCTCGTCGGGGGAAGAGCAGGTGGTCAGAATTATGCACAAATCCCTCCGTGACGTACTGAAGGCTAAAGTACGAGTCTGGAAATTACTAGTGAAACATGAAGCGTCCTCAAAAAAAACTCCTGTCTTTACATTGTTGTAAATCAGTTATAGAGAAGGGCACTTGTCCCCTTACAGTGCCTTTGGCGCCTGCTCCCTCCCTCAAGGGTAGGGGTGTGGGAGCAGTAGGGAGATAAGAAGCGCCACTCCTAGTATGTCCTGCTGGGCTGAGCTTTTCCCCAGCTGGTGGCTTTAGGTTGTCCACAGCGTGGGGTGGTGGAGAGGTTGATCCCTCTGAAGTAGGGGCAGAGACTCCTGAACTCTGGAGTCCCTTAATCTCCCTTGAGAGACAGGTGGGGAGCTAAGGAGGGTATCTTCTAATTGATCAACACTTGGGCCCATAGGTTCTGTCAGGGCGGGGCTGCAGCAAAATGAGGGATCTCAGTACAAAGCCATAAATGCCTGTACATAAGGAATTTCAGACCATTTGCCTTCCATCTGGAAGAATAGATCTAACTGTAGGATAGTATTAAATTCCTGCTCCCATTTTCAGGCCATATCTCTCTGTCCCCTAATTTATATTGGGGCCAAACAGTGTTACAAGAGAAAACTAATCTCTTCCTTTAAAATTTTTAGGGTCAAATTTATCCCAATTGCTAAGAATGCAACCCAATGGTGATTTGGAAGGGACGGAAGGCGTGGTTCCCATCTCGACTGCGGCGATCCTAAAGAGAAGGAAAAACCACAAAGAGACTCTTGTGCATATGGAGGCACCCTCTTTGCTGGCCTCAGGAGCTTTCCTCATGGGCCACAGGGAGTCACCGACCTACCAGGTATCTCTGGCGAGAGAAATCTTAGTGAGTGTTGGCCAACATAAATCTAAAAGACTTAAGAGGATCACCACAGCCTAGTTTTGTTTCTTTCCTATGTTTAACTCAGAGGTTTTGAGTTCCCTGGACACCATTGCATAATCCATGGTCCTACTGAGTGGTCAGGCTGCAAAGGATGGTTGGGAGGGAACCAGTCTGCATTCTTGAGCAATTACCTATAGTCCTGATGGCCCCAGACCCGCTGCTCCACCAAGATGGCCTGAGTCTGTGTCCATTCCTGCTTTCTCCATTTGCGGAGACCCTCATTTTCCTGTAAGCCTTCAGGTCTGGGGCAAAGGAAGTGTCTTACTAGCAAAATAGTTTCTAGCCCTGTAAACTACCAAGAGGGGCACCAAGATGGTCTTATTATAACATGACTCTTTTCCAAATCACAAAGAAGACCAACAGGCATTCTACCTAATTTTTCTAGAGCTTTAAGAAATTATACCTGAGGCTGAAATTTCCCCAGAAGGGACCTCCAGAGGCGTCTAAAGGCCCCCCTACATACTGAAGGTGGATCTCATAGAGGGATGACGGACCGAGAGGGGAAATTAAAATACCCCTATTAAGGGCAAGTAAACCACCTCAGAATTCCAAATTCAACTAATCCGGCGAGAGCGGCTCCACGTGGCCATTCTGGTAACAAGTGACCAGCAGGCGCCTGTTACGCGGCTCTGGGCGATGTTGCTGCTTACAGTGATGGAATACACAGGCCGAAGGTGGGAGTGACTCATTCCTGCAACTAGACTTAGCGACGGGACTATTAGTGACCCCGGGATAGATATTCTGGGTACAAAGACAGCAGGAACGCTTTCTACACAAAAGGCAGTGGGGTACAGGTGAAGGTATAAAGGTCAAAAGTCAGCCGGGGAGGACAAGCATAAAAGACTTATCTGTGGGCCTGACGAGGAGACTGCAAAGGGAAGTCATAGTGCAGGCGAGGTGGTGGCTGATATCCTGTATGGAAGGTCACACTAAACCTACGAGGGAGCGGCCAGGGGGTGGGGCAGTGTCACGTGGTTTTCACAGTGTGGTGTGCGGACACTTTCCTGCACCTGGCAGGGGTAAGGCTGACCCTGTTCCGCATCCTGGTTATCCTGTCGCGGTGTCTTCAAGCAGCAGGCACCCTTGTGGCTTTTAAATGGCCTACCCATGCCCACAATTTAGCAGCTGACCTTCCATCTGGGAACATCGGACTCACCAAAATGGAATAGATGGCAATGGAAAGGGGCATCCCTGGGTGTCAGAGCAGCAAAGGGGGCTTACCACTCCGGTGTCTTCTCCTGGCTGGCTCGCCAAAAGCTGTCACAGGTGGGCAGAGGTAACCAGGTTCTTGGTGATTGTGGACAAAGAATTGAACTTAACCCACACAGAGTTTATAGCAGAAAGAGAGAGAGCAGATTTATTAAGTAGTAGTACACTCCACAGATCATGGGAGCGGGCCAACTCCGAGGAGAGATTGACCTCAGACACTGGAGGGATTGTATTCTTAGGGGGCGGGTCCTTCCTGGCTAGTTTTGACGGGCTTTTACTGCACATGTACAAGTAGTTGTATTACTTCAAAGCTACTGCGCACGTGTCTCCCATGATTTTCCTTGATTGGCCACTAGAAAAGGGGGTTGCACAATGTTAATTTATTACAATGATATTATAATGAAGCAGGGGTCATGTAGCATCTTCTGCGCAGGTGCATTCATGAGTCACCTTGATTAAGCACTTTTCCAGAAAGCAGGAACAACGGGTCTTAGAACAGGGTCTCTCTCCTGTGTCCATGTCCTTTATCTTAGCCCTGGGGCAGCTCCGGAGTTTCCTCCTTCCTGACTCTCTCCTGCCTCACCGAGTCCCAAGAGTCCAGACAGAGTGCAGGTCTGTGAGACAGCAGGTCAGCATCTTGCAAGGCAGAGTCCTTGGTGGCTTCAGAGTCAGTTGGAATGAGCGCTAACAGAGCAGCAGCATGCCTCCTTCCTTACTACGCCGGGCTTCCTGGTGGAATCCTGACTACAAACTGCATACCTGCTACATCATTACAGGCAGCATGGCTGGATTCCCTTCTGGCTCACGGCTTCTTCCTCATGACTCCTCCTCCTCCTTCCCTTTCCTTACTCTGCCCACATGGCTTTCCCCCATGGCAGACTACCCCTCCTGCAAACTGCCTAGTTGCTACATCATGGTCTCCCACCTCACGCCTGCCTGCCCTTCTTTTAAATCCTGATCTGGAGTGTCCTACATGGCCTCCTACATGGTTCCTCCCACACTGAGCTACATTTGCCAGTTTCCTATATCTTCTACCTCCTCTCAGCTGCCACCTCTGGCCAGGGCAAGCATGACTCAGTGACGCAGGGACTGCCTCCCTGGCTAAGTACATTCTGAAAATCACTACATCTTTTGCCCTGGGACAGTAGCGCAGCTATTAACTAGCTATCAAGTTGCCACAGATATATGTACAAAGTATCTTAAGCCTGTCCCCCACCCCCCATCTGCCAACCATTGGTTGCAGAGAATTTCTCCAGAGACCTCTCACTCTGCACCCCGTTTCAAGATTGCTTGAGATTGTCTTCGCAGGTGACTGACCCCTCTGTGCCCTAATTTCCTCATCTATAAAATGGAATAATAACAGGACTCACTTCATTCATTCATCTATTCTATGAATACTTACCAAGCACCTACCACGTGTCAGACACTGATTGAAGGACTGGGAATCTGCGGGGGGCGGGGGCGGGGGGGGAGCAGACAAACATCCTTGCCCTCCTGGAGCTGATATTGAAGAGGGCAGAGACAAACAATAAGTGCACATTTAAAATAAGTTCTACAGAAAGTGACAGAGTTTTGACCCGTGCAGCGGGGGCTGGAGGATACTCTGCATCATTGCCTGGATCACAGGTCACAACGATTGTCCCTCCCTGGAGGAGCTGGACTCCTCAAATACAGTGACCTACAGAATTTGGCCAAGAGCCTGGGCCTTTGGTCTAACCTAAGGGCTGAGAAGCTGATCAAAGACTTAAAAGCCCAACTGAAACAAGAAGCAAGAAAAAATGAAAATCAGGATGAAAGTCAAATGTCTGCATCCTCTTCTGGTGAAACCAAGATATAGATTAGCAGCTAGGAGCAAGCTGAGAGGGAACCAGGCAGCCATTCCACAAAAACAAGGGGAATCCTGACTCCCAGAAGGATCATTCAGAGGAAAAAAAAAAAAAACAACAACAAGTGATCCCACTGAGTTCCAGAATCAAGAAAAGCAGGGAAACCAGGCTTTCAGAACTGTTGCAGAAGTCCCTTCTCCACCAGATGAGAGCCAAAGATATGAGAATGCTGTGTCCTCAGGAAAAAGTGAGTAAGTGGTAGGTAATGAAGATTCAAAGGTACCTTGCGAAAAAGAGGAGTCTATCTATACAGATGGGTTAGCCAAATCTGGAAAAAATAAATAAATAAAAGAATTGCAAGCACAATTCCAAACTTTAAGAGGCTCCATGAGGCTTATTTTAAGAACATGGAGTCCAACCCTGGCTGATGTGGCTCAGTTGGTTGGAGTATTGTCGAGTAAGCCAAAGGGTCGTGGGTTCAATTCCAGGTCAGGGCTCATGCCTGGGTTGCAGGTTCTGCCCCCGCTGAGGCACATGCAAGAGGTAGTCAATTGATGTTTCTCTCTCACATCGAAGTTTGCCCCTTTCTCTCT
Source organism: Micronycteris hirsuta (assembly GCA_004026765.1). Taxonomy (NCBI): domain Eukaryota; kingdom Metazoa; phylum Chordata; class Mammalia; order Chiroptera; family Phyllostomidae; genus Micronycteris; species Micronycteris hirsuta. Next base: position 160,180 of record PVJI01000561.1, read on the forward strand.
CCCTGCCTTTCCCTCTCTCAAGGATCAGGGAGCATGTCCTCAGATGAGGATAAAAAAAAAAGGGTCCTGGCTGCTGTGGCTGAGTGGATTGAGCGCATGCTACAAACCAAAGGGTTGTTGGTTTGATTCCCAGTCAGGGCACATGTCTGGGTTGCGGGCCAGGTCCCCAGTGGGGGCCACTTGAGAGGCAACCACACATTGATGTTTCTCTCCTTCTCTTTCTCTCTCCCTTCCCCACTCTCTAAAAATAAATAAATAAAATAAAATAATTTTTTTAAAAAAGGGAGCCCATTGCTCAGTATATTAAAAGAGAAACATTTTGAACAATTTACTTTTTTTTATTATTTTATTGTTGTTCAATTACAGTTGTCTGCATTTTCTCCCCTTCCCCCCATCCCTGAGCAATTTACTTAATTAACTGAAGAAGCAGTCTGTCCCCTAAGAAGGGGTGGCAACTCCAGTTGGTCTCCAAGGACTCTCTACAGCTTGTATTCCGGCAAACCAGTGGCACTGTCAAGGCAGGGGCCCAGGATGCTGCCGATTGGAGCACCTTGCATGTGAAGGGGTCCATCAAGTGCTCCAGTCACTCTGCAATTAAATAAGTATGAGGTTTTCAGCTGCCACTACAGGTAATGAGTATAGCCCTAACTGGTGTTCTCAGTTGGTTGGGCCAACACGAAGCAAAAGGTGGCTGGCTCTGTTCCCACTTACGGCACGTGCCTAGATTTCGGTTTGGTACCCCGTCAGGGCACCTGCAAGAGACAACCACTCGATGTTTCTCTCTCACATTGATGTTGCTCTCCCTCTCTCTAAAAATAAATATATAGAATCCTAAAAAAAAAAAAAAGATAATAAGTATTGACCAAAACTCTGGCCAGAAAGTCTCCACATGTGACCATATCTAGAAATTCCCCAAAAGGCCAGGCTGCGATTGGGACCAAGAAATTAAAGGCCACAAAGGGGGTTTCTGCTGTAGTTGTGACCCCCCGCAAGTCAAGTCGACAGCTGAAGCAGCCCAGACTGCCGTCTGCAGCAGGAAAGGAGTGTTTGGTCTCCAGTTAAGTTTGTCTCACACCCTCAGCTATGAGCCTCACGAAAGAGAACTGAAACGGTGGGGACAAGCAGATCTCTGAACAAGCACGTAGACAGCGTTGGCTTCCACAGGGAAACTGACAAGCAGCCCCGTCTCTAGGCCGGTGGAGCGAGGTGGGGTTGGGGTGGGGCGGGGTGGGGCGGGGAGGGGAGCAGGGGCGATGGAAGAAATACGAACAAGAATGAGAGAAGAAAGCACAGGTTTTGGTAACTCAAGCCTCATCATGGATGCAGGTTAACAGTTTAACATCCTGTAAAAATTGCTTTACTCTGAACTTTTTTGGTAAGTATTTTCATACCATTTTTCCCACTTTAGTCAAAAGATCTTGTTCATAGTATGCAGGGTCAGTAGGCTCTTTACATGCTACAATCTCTGAAAAGATGTTGCTACCTTAAAGCTCACACATTCTTCAAAATGATTTTAACCTAAGTCCCTATACATCCATTTCCTAATGAGACTCATCCTATAGATTCCTCCCTCCCCCATCCTGTAGATTCTTGACCTACATTTTTAATGTCAAGTTCCCCCTGCTGACTCAAATATTAAGAGAATTGCAATCCTCTTCTAAGCAAAAGCATTTACCTGATGGTAGCCACCACCTCATCATCTAGAAAATCTAATCATCTTAATAAAACCATGGACCATGCGGGTTGGGTCCCACATCAACATCTTTTTTTTTTTTTAAGATTTTATTTATTTATTTTTAGAGAGAGGAGAAGGGAGGGAGAAAGAGAGGGAGAAAGCAATGTACGGTTGCCTCTCACATGGCCCCCACTGGGGATCTGGCCCACAACCCAGGCATGTGCCCCAACTGGGAATCGAACTGGAACCCTTTGGTTCCCAACCCACGCTCAATCCACTGAGCTACACCAGCCGGGCCACATCAACATCTTAACCATGGGAAGCAGTTTCTTCAAATTGATGCACCTTTGTTCAGATCACTTCATGCAATTGCCATCTCACTCAATGTACTCTTTTTTTTTTAAGAGTATTATTTTAGGTTTTTTAAAAGGTTTTATTTATTTATTTTGAGAAAGAGGAGAAGGGAGGGAGAAAGAGAAGGAGAGAAACATCAATGTGTGGTTGCCTCTAGCGTGCCCCCAACTCAGGACCTGGCCCGCAACCCAGGCATGTGCCCTGACTGGGAATTGAACCGGTGACCCTTTGGTTCGCAGGCAGGTGCTCAATCCACTGAGCTACACCAGCCAGGGCCTCACTCAACATATTCTTAAGAGCAAAACTCTAGAGCTCATTCTAGCCTTCCTAATTTAACAATATAAAAGGCCATATTGAAATTTGAGGATTGCTGCCTTTTTTTTTATAGATTTTATTTATTTATTTTTAGAGAGAGGGGAAGGGAGGGAAACAGCAATGTATGGTTGCCTCTCACATGGTCCTCACTGGGGACCCGGCCCACAACCCAGGCATGTGCCCTGACTGGGAATTGAACCGGGACCCTCTGGTTCCCAGCCTGCGCTCAATCCACTGAGCTACACCAGCCAGGGCACTGCTTTTTAAGAGTGACTATGCTGTCAAACTTAAATCTTATTCAATTTATGGAAAATTTAGAGTTGCTTAGTATCATATCCATGTTTGTTGCACCTAAGTGGAGCTTCTGAGTTTTGTATTGCTTCAGATTTTCATAAATACACTTTTTTCATGGTGGTAGATAAAACAAAATAGAAATAAAGGAAGTTCTACAGAGACTTCTGCTTCTGGCCAAGGTGGAATTGGATTTGTCTTACTGCCTGAGACAAGTGGAACAATAAAAACAGACAAAATATATAAAATAATGGTTTGGGAGATACACAATATCAGGCAATAAAGGAAAGTGATCCCTGAGAATGGCAAACAAATGAAGGGAGCTTTCTGATTGTCCAGGTACTGTCTGGAGACTGTGACCAGGGTGTGACGCGGAGAGGGGAACCCAGGGGGAGTCTGGCAGAATATGCCACCCAAAAACACTCCACAATGGCACAGGGTCATTTTGAGATAAAGGCAGTAGAGGAGAAGCAGATGCGAGGAAACCTATCTGCCCTCCCCAATCTGCCTACAAGGACAAATCTATAAAGGTGTCCCCACACTCAGCTCTACCAGGAATAGCAGACAACTCAAGACTCTTATCATCCCACCAGAGGCGCCTACACCACAAACCTTATTAATTAACCCCTTTATTCCATTAGTTCCCCCATATATTTAGCTTCTACAATTTGCTGCACTAAAAACTCAAAGTCCTTTTCCCCTGTCTTCTCACTTCTCTAAAGTTTTATTCTTCTGTTAAGATGCTCTGTGAGCCTGAGTTTCAAGCGCTCCTTTGAGTTTCTCATCACTGAGCTGTCCTGTGTGTCTCTGTGATGCATGTTACTAAACTTGTTTGTTTTTCTCTTGTTAATCTGTCTTTGCGTGTCTAATTTACCAGCTGGAGAATCTGGAGAGGTAGAGGGAAAAAGATTTCTTTCCCCAACAACAAGTCCAGCTGACTCCCTGAGTTCAGAAAAGATAGAGCTGAGAGTCTGCGGAGAGCAAGGGGGTGAGAGTTTGCAGGATGGAGTCCCAGAGAGGAGAGACCTGTGCAGGAAGAGCCCAGAGATCTGCAGAAGGCCCTTGAGTATTCAGCAGGGTGCTGATCGACACATACCTGTGAGGAAGCTACCTGGGTTGAGGGATAAGGGCCATCTTAAAGGATGAGAATAGTGCCTGTCCCCACCAGCCAGACTAGAAAGATTTCTCCTTCGTGAGGCATTGGGCAAGGGGGTCTTGCCTTAGTGGCGGGAAAAATTAGCCCTAGAAGAAGTGCCGCTCAAGACCCACCTAAAAAACATAAATGCAAAACTGAAAGCACCACACTGCTTCCACGTAAATTAACAACCCAGAACCAACCTCAACAGATTTATAAGAATACAAAACTATTCAGCATCCAACCATTAAAATCAAAGATCGCCAGGCATTCAAAGTCAAAGAAGCAGGAAAACATAACTGATAATGAAACTAGCCAATAATTGAAACTGACCTAGAACTGACATGGACATTAGAATTATCAAGAAGGGCATTAAAACAGTTACCACAACTGTATTCCATATGTTTGAAAAATTAACTAGAAATGTGGAAGATTTTTTTTTTAAAGACTGAATGTCTAGAGATAAAAATGACAGAGGATACAGTGAAAAATACTCTGGATGACATTACACATTGTAGATGAAGAGATTACTGAATCTCGAACACAAAGCAGTGGAAACTGTCCAAAGTGAAACACGCAGAAAAAAGTGGTGAGCCGCGCTGAGCTGTCGGACAGTTTTCGGCAGCCTCATATCTGGTTAATATGAGAACTCAAAAAAAAAAAAAAAAAAAAAAAAAAAAAAAAAAAAAAAAAAAAAAAAAAAAAAAAAAAAAAAAAAAAAAAAAAAAAAAAAAAAAAGAGGAACATAAATATATTTGAAGAAGTGATTGCAAAAAATGTCTAAATTTGATGAAAACTCTAAGTCCACAGATCTACGGAGTTAACAAAACCTAAGCACAGAAAACACGAACAAAAATTACACCGAATTGCAAAATAAATTGTTCAAAACCGGTGATAAAAACAAAACTCTCTTTAAAAAACAGAGCGAGGGATAAAACTGTTAAAAGCAGCCAGAGAAAAGGACAGAGGGGTAAAGACAATGATGACGTTAGATTTGTCATCGGAAATGGTACGGAACCAAAGGCGCGTCCGTGCGCACGCGCACGGCAGACCCGTGGAAACTGACGGGGCGGTGCCGTGAAGGAAGATGCGCGGTTTTATTGGAGCGGCTCCACCCGGAAGGATGGGAGATAGTGCTCAAAGTCGGAATCGCCCAAAGGTTGTTTGTTTAACATTTATTTGTAAGATATATACCTCGAATATCATACATCAGGCCGAGTCAGGCAGGGTTAAAGAAAGATGAGGCCCACGGAAAGGGCCCAAAAGGAAAAAGCTCCCGATAGTGCCCGGGAGGGCCGCAGACGCAGCCAACCGAGGCCTGCAGGCCTGCGGGGCGGTGAGGCCAAGGGCTGGGCGGGTGGGAGGAGGCATGGAGCCCCCGCGCGCTCAGTGGGGGCCGGCGGGACGGGCAGCAGTGCAGGACCCCTGGTTTTGAGGATCGGGGCAAGGGGGTCGGTAGCACCCGTCAGCCTTGCCAAACCTTCGGGTCGCCCAGGTCAGAGAGTAGCTCCGGCTCAGCCTCCTGCACCTCCTCAGCGGGTCGTGGCTGCACGTGGGGAGCAGGTGACGGAGAAGCCGGTCCACCCGCTTTTCCTTCTGGACGTACATCACCGCCCAGACAAGGGTGATGGGGAAGCAAGGCCCCAGCGCATCGCCCGCCGTGGGGGCCACCAGGCACTGCGGTGTTACTCTGTAGGGCTGCGCGGGCGCTGGGGCTGGAGTGCCCCGGGGGGCGCCCCGACGCCCCCGGATCTCAGACAGGAATGCTCTGGGTGGGCTGCCTCCCAAAATTTTAAGATTTTATTTATTTATTTTTAGAGAAAGGGGAAGGGAGAGAGAAAGGGAGAGAAACAGCAATGTATGGTTGCTCCTCACAGGGCCCTCACTGGGGACCTGGCCCGTAACCCAGGCATGTGCCCTGACTGGGAATTGAACCGGGAGCCTTTGGTTCCCAGCCCGTGCTCAATCCACTGAGCTACACCAGCCAGGGCCCAAAGCTGTTTTGTTTGTTTGTTTTTTTAAGATTTTATTTATTTTTAGACAGAAGGGAAGGGAGAGAGAAAGTGAAGGAAAGAAACACCATTGTGTGGTTGCCTCTCGTGTGGCCCCCACTGGGGACCTGGCCTGCAACCCAGGCATGTGTCCTCACTGGGAATCGAACCAGCAACCCTTTGGTTCGCAGCCCGCACTCAATCCACAGAGCTACACCAGCCAGGGCCCAAAGATTTTTAATCGAGGGTTTTTTTTTTAAGACGGAAATTGAGGTTGAGGGGTTAGGGGCCGGGGTGAAACTAATTGGTTAGTTTTGGAGTAACTTTCACTGGTTTTTCTTAATCTGGTTGATTCAGTTCCTGACCTCATCTTGTCTGGTGTCTCTGTCACTGTGGTCAGGTGATCTAAACAGGTTGAGGAACCAAGATTCTGGAAAATATCTCATAACCGAACAACAGTGATGTTATCTTTAAAGCAAAAAGCAGAAACTAGACATCTTGTGACTATCAACATTTTTAAACTATCGTTTTGTTCTTAACTGGCTACCTTTTTCTATCATCTCGAGCAAAGTATACTTTTAAACATTTTCCCTGGCACTTGCTTTACTGGTGGGCCTTCAGGACCAGACTAACATACGTCCATGTCTTTCTTTTGCATGTGCTACAAAATGGAGGGTTTATCTGCACTTACACAACTTCGTGGGGGGAAAAGACACTGTTCAGAAGCTGACGTAAGCTGAGTTAAACACTTTGTTGTCTAAAAAATACTGGTAACACAATGGTCTCAGAACTATTTGAACACAGAGTTAAATGAGCTAGGATGACAGTTTGTAAAAAGAAAACTTAGCCCTGGCTGGTGTAGCTCAGTGGATTGAGCGCGGGCTGGGAACCAGATGATCCCGGTTCGATTCCCAGTCAGGGCACATGCCTGGGTTGCAGGCCGGGTCCCCTATGAGGGCCATGTGAGAGGCAACCATACATTGCTGTTTCTCTCCCTCTCTGTCTCCCTCCCTTCTCCTCTCTCTAAAAATAAAAAAAATTTAAAAAAAAAAAGAAAACTTAAAGTAATTTAAGCCCATTTGAGTAAATAGATATGTAGATATATTGTATTTGTCAAGAGTAAATGTCTGGGGGGAGGATGGTATAAGGGGACTACATGGTAATGGGAAAAATACAACAAAGATTAAATTTTTAAAAAGAGTAAATGTCAGCTTCATTTAGAATATTCAAGTACACAAAATGAAAAAATATATACCTATGACTGTTAAGAAAAAAGTTAATTGTTCTGAGAATACTAAGGCATTGAATTCAAATATCCCTTACAATATGAATTATCTAAATTTTTATGTCTTTAATATTCAGATGTTCATAGTTATTTTCTTTAAAAATATGTTTAGCCCTGGCTGGTGTGGCTCAGGGGGTTGAATGCCGTCCTGTGAACTGAAGGTCACTGGTTCAATTCCCAGTCAGGGCACATGCCTGGGTTGCGGGCCAGGTCCCCAGGAGGAGACGTGGGAGAGGCAACCACATAGTGATGCTTCTCTCCCTCCCTTCCTCCTCCCTTCCCCTCTGTCTAAAAATAAATAAATACAATCTTTAAAATATATATATATACATATATATATATATATATATGTTTAATAAGATAATTCAATCTTATTTTTTTCCCTGGAAGAGAGAGTTTTAAGCAACAAGTATGTAACACGGCGTAATGAAAATACTGTGATAACACCCAGGTCCAAAGGTATTTATCACTAGAAAAAGGGTTTATATACCCAGATGTTTTTACTTCTAGACATATTTTGTTTCGTCATTATAATACATCAGCCACTGAAGTACGGAAAGCCATCACATTATATAAAATTTGGTACAAAAGCTTAGGATCATGTTACTATTTGGATAATTACATCAAAAATTTTAAACTTCAGGCCCTGGCTGGTGTGGCTCAGTGGATTGAGTGCCAGCCTGCAAACCAAAGGGTTGCTGATTAGATTCCCAGTCAGGGCACATGCCTGGGTTGCAGGCCAGGTCCCCAGTAGGGGCGCATGAGAGGCAACCACACATTGATGTTTCTCTCTCCCTCTCTTCCTCCCTTCCTCTCTCTAAAAATAAATAAATAAAATCTTAAAAAAAAAAAAATTTAAAGTTCTGCACTGGCCAGCATGGCTCAGTGGGTTGGAGCACCGTCCGGAAACAGAAAGGTCACCTGTTGGATTCTCAGTCACATCCCCTGGTTGCGGGATTGATCCCTCCTTGGGGAGCATGCAGGAGGCAGATGATCGCTGTTTCTCTCACATCGCTGTTTCTGTCTATCTGTCTCTCTCTTCTCCCTCTCTTGAATGAGAATAAAATAAACCTTAAAAACCTTTTAAGTTCTAAAAAATGATAGAAAGCTTAGCGTTTCAGGTATACAATACCTTTTAAAGTATATTCCCAACATTTTACCTTTAATATGCAGAAAGAAAGGTTCATCTTGGGATGTAAATGCAATCAGACAGCCACACCTTAGACGAGTCTGCGGGTTTCAGTGGCACTGACGCTCCTCGGGGCAGAATGCGCCACAGAGCGACAGGAAGGGGGCGGCAGGAGAAACCCTGCAGAGTCACGACAAACTAGCAACTCTAAGCGGTGTGACAGCAGTGAGTATAGAAACGCTGTCACCCACCCCGGGCCTTGTACGGACCTTATACTTAGAAGTATGTTGTAAATGGCAGTCACTGTGGTCGTTTGCCAGATACAGAATAAGTGATTGAGCAAATAAAAACAGCAAGAAATTCACACCATACTTCTAGCACTTTTATATCTTTTGTCTGTGATGACTGTCTCTGATCTGGAAACTTTGTTTTACATAAAACTGGAGTTCTTACAGTCCTTGCCCTTCTTCAGGTTGCCTCCTGTTGCCATAAAGATCTGGTTCTGGCAGCTTTCTTCCTGGAGAAAGAGATTATTTCTTCTTCCCAAAGTCTTCTCTTTCCTACAAGGTTCATTCTTTCTTCCTGGTGAACTCTTGGAAGGTGCTCGGATTCAGCGTGTGGCTCTCTTTCAGCGTCCTGCAGTATGGCTACTTTCTTCTCTACTCACTGCGCGGATGCCTGCTTCATTTCTTCTCCTTCCTCTGACATTCACCATGAAATCCGTGTCTTTCGTTTTCGTTTTTGGCTTACACAGTAGAAATAGATTTTCTCACTGTTTTGGAGGCTAAACATCAAAGATCAAGTCACCGTCAGAGCTGGTGTCTGGTGAGCCCTCTCTTCCTGGCTTTAGAGGACCACCTATTTGCTGTGTCCTCACATGACCTCTCTTATCTCTGTGTGTGAGAGAGAAAAGTCATGTCTTCTGGCTTTGTGAGTCTCTTAAAGATTGAGCAGCTTGCCCTGGACGGGTGGCTCAGGTGGTTGGAGCGTGGTCCGGTACATCAAAATGTTGCGGGTTCGATTCTCTGCCAGGGCACATATCTAGATGGTGGTTTGAGTTCCTGGTCAGGGTGCATGTGGGAGGCTACCGATCGATGTTTGTTTTTCTCTCCCTCTCCCCTCTGCCCAAAATCAATAAACATATCCTCAGGTGAAGATTAAAAAAATAAAAAAGACTGAGGAGCTCATTCTCTGGGCCCACATCAGTAAAACCCATTTCCTCTAGTTTGTAACCTTTAAAGTTCATAGTGCCTCGTGTGGGTCTGTCCTCGCAGATCCTCCATGTTTTTACCGTGGGCCCTGAGAAAGAAGATGCCTATTAAGAAGGGTTCCTGGTGGCTAACACCTCAAATTTTTAAAAAACAGAGCCTAGCATCCATTTCTACACAGGGGCCTCTAGTGCAAATTGCACTTCAGAGAGAAGCCTGCACTGAACTGCCTCCACTGTGTTTCTGCCATCTGAGCCAGCCCTTATGATAGAGTTCCTGGAATCCTGCTTCAACCAATAGAACTGAGGCATTCCCCATCCAATCAGAACGATGTAGCTGTATCCACACCCCCACCATCTTCTTCACCAACCAATCAGCCAATCAAAGCAACTCTATTCCGACCAATCAAGACAGTGCCTTCTGGAGCAATCAAACTTTGAGGATTTGCAGTCTTCATTTGTATGAGAACAGAAAAATCGGGGATGGGTGAGGGTTGGGAGGGCAACTTTTTTCCACATAAGTCAGTTCCCCTCTGGCTCTGAGGGCACACTTTCCCTTTGCACCAAAGGCTGTTGTCTCTACTGCCTGCCTTCATCCTCTCCCCACTCTTACAGCCCCCTGCTCCCGAAGCTGAAACACCAGGTGTCTCCTTGGAGTAGGGGGAGCAGACCAGACCAGGGCAAAGCAGACCAGCGTAGTGCTGTCTAGCTGGAGAAGGGCCTGGCCCCAGGGAGAGCTCACAGCTGTGTCGTTTTCACAGCTTCGCTGTGTCACAGTTGAGCTGTTCCACAGCCATGCTGTCTTCAGGACCGTGCTGTATCACAACTGAGCTGTTTTGCACTGAATAAAGTTTCCTTCTTCCCTGCAACCCAAACTGAGGATTCCTATTGGCATTGAATTGGCAGCAAAGACCATAGGGTGACAGTACAAATGAGCATTTCCTGGAGCTTTACAAAGTCACAGTGGTTTTCATTTTCCAGTTGTACAGCACCCCAAGGGTACTGGGGAGCTTTGACCATCTTGTTCCCACTTTTTACTCATCCATACTTCCTACAACAGCAAATGGCAAATGTCCATTCACTGAAGCATTGATGGTTACAGTAGTGTTATCACCTGCTGGGAATGGGTGTATCTGGACAACATTGCCGACTGATTCACTCATGTGTTGCATCTTATATTTCTGTAATTAGGTTTCAGAAATTTAATCTGCTTTGACAATCACTGGTATAATGTTCACCTTGCTGTCAAGACTCTTAGTGGTTAAGAGATCAAGTATCTGCATCCAAGTATCTGGATGGGTAGCTCAGTTGGTTAGAGCATTGTCATGACATGCATGAAACTCGTGGGTTTGATCCCCGTCAGTGCACACATAAGAATCAACCAACGAATGGATAAATAAGTGGAACAACAAATCGATGTTTCTTTCTCTCCTTTCCCCTCTGTCTAAAAATAAATAAATAAAATCTTTTTTAAAAGGTAAGGATAGGTGAGTGCTTTGTAGTAGCTTCCTCAGAGCCTGTTCTTTTAATGGTGTGCTGACCACCCCTGGAGTAACCCATCTTTGGGGTGTAGTAGTAAAACAACTCTCACAGCCACGAGGGGGCGCTGAGGCCTCACTTCTACACGAGGGTTAGTGTACGGCGGCCACCAGGGGGCACTGTCATTAGGGCTGTGTGCCACTCACTGTTGCAGACATCAGGAACAGCCATGCTCAAGGAAAATGAGTTAATATTCTAAAGGTGAGGGAGTGTAGACAAATGACAAAATGATAATTTCGGGGTGAAATAAGTTCTGTGGAGAAAATAAAGCAGGGTATCATGATAGTGACTGAGTATGGCTCCTTCCATGAGGAGCTCAATGGCACCTCTCTGAGACTACAGCTAAATGAGGATAAGGAATTCAGAGAAGAGTGCCCTGTGCAGAGGGAAGGTGTCCCTGGGTCCTGGAGGGGAAGAGCCTGACAGGTGGAGTGGCCAGAGCAAGCAAGAGACAGAGAGGGCAGGGACCAAAGCAGAGCGGTGATGGGGTGGAGCTTGGAGGGGAGGACCTTGGCTTCTGCTCTGCAGCCAAGAGAAGCCTGTGGAGGACGGTGGTATGAAAGATCCCAGAGCCATGACCGGTGTGGCTCAGTTGGTTGGATGTCATCCCGCAAAGCAAAAGGTCACCGGTTGGATTCCCGGTCAGGTCACATGCCTGAGTTGTGGGTTCGGTCTCCCGTCAGGGGTGCCAGCGGGAGGCAGCCAATGGATACTTCTCTCCCTCTGTCTCTTTCCTTTCCCCTCTCTCTAAAAATAAAATTTAAAAAAGAAAAAGAAATACTGGAACGATAGCAAGAAAATAATAAAAACAGTGACCTCCAGAGCGAAGAGAAAAGAACAGGCGGGCAGACACTGAGGTGAGATGAGGAAAAGCGTTTCTGGCTGCCGAGTGGGAAGCGGGCCGCACGCCTCCAGAGGCAGAGAGCCTGGTGAGGAGCGGAGGGTGGCAGGTTGGGCATACTGTGTCCTTTGGGCTTTTCCGTGTCACAGGACCTGTGTGTTGTTGTTACCAAGGGACAAGTTGCTGGCCAGGTGGGGTGGCTGTAGGAGCTAATGATCCAGCTCCTCCCTCCCTACAGTAAGGTTGAGAACAATGCTTATGTGCCTGGCACTAGTCTATGGTCCGTGCATTTAAGCCACACAACAACCCTGGGAGGTAGGTACTATTGTAATTCTCTTAGTTCTACAGATGTAGAAACTGAGGCACAGAAAGGTTAAGCGACCTGGCTCAATACCACACAGCTAGGAAGTAGGACAAATGGCATTTGAATGCAGATTCTTGCCCACTACAGTATGCTACTTCCCAATCCTTTTGTTGTGGCCTTGTTTTCGGTCAAGTTGTACTGCCCTTTAGATGGGCTCTCTCAGAGCACTGTGAGCAATCACTAACACTTTAGTATGAATCAGTCGACCTCTTCCTGCCACTGAAGAATAACAATCACTTCTATGGCTTATAGGAGTGCTATCGTGTAGGAATTAAATAGTTGGGCTCTGGAGTCATAATGCCTGAAACTGAAGTCCAGTGCCACTTCCCAGCTGTGAGACTTTGGTAAGTGACATCACTAATCTGGGCCTCAGTTTCCTCATCTATGAAGTCCCCATTTTCCTGATGAGGAAACCGAGAGGCACACCCACAACTTTAGAACCTGGGTTTGAGCACCTAACGCCTCCACAAAGATGAGGAACCAAAAACAGGTTCTGTGAGAGGGAAGTCCAGAGCTCTGGAGGCCTAGGGGGGTGTCCTGGGAGATGGGCCTCAGTGCTCGAATGCCAGGGGGTGGGATCTCTCCAGTCTCCACACGTCTGTGCCTAGGGAAGGGGGCCCTGGAAGCCTGAGGCCCGTCTGTGCAGGGACAGCAAGGCGACCTGAGGGTTGGACTAGCTCCTCTCCGTCAGGGCACCTTCACTTCCTGCCAGATGGAAGCGCAGACCCCCTGGGACAGGATGGGGGCCTGGTCCTGGCCAGGCTGCTGGGCAGCCCCGAGGGGGAACTGGGGCTGGAGCCCCCACTTCAGTCAGTAGAGGCTTTGGTCTGGGGGAGTGGGAGAGACACACTAGCTCTGGCCCTGCTGGTCCTTGGTGCAACCCCAGCCGCACCCCACCTCCTGGCTACCCAACTGAGACCACTGGTGCAGCTAGACCTGCTGGTAAAATACTGAAAAACGTTCCAGTTTTTGGTAAATACCCACTTCTGATGCCCGGTCCCTCCCCTAGGACCCTTCAGGTCCCCCCACGTCCCAGCCCAGGGACTTTCCCGATCAAGCCCTGGGAGACTTCCCCATCCTTATCAGTGGAGGGCCCAGTCAATATTTGATACCTTCCCTGGCTCAGCACCAATGCCAATACTTTCAGCCACAAGCCCAGAGTCCGCAGCTACGAGTATCCATTCCACACAAATGCCTATGCATGCTTCCAAGCCCTGCCTCGATATTGCTCCCTTCAGGAAGCCCTCCAAAATATTTACCCCACCCCGACTGAATGGCTCCTCCTACTCTCTGGGCTCCCAAGTATTTTGGACCATTCAGCACTTTGTTCTAATCCTCTGCACACAGCCCTTCCCCCCACCAGTGTGTGAGCACCTGATGCCAGGGAGCATGCTCTGCTCATCTTTGTGGGCTCAATTCCAGTGGCCAGTGCCCAATAAAAACCATAGAGTGATGAATGTTCGTGTGTTGTGGTGATGTTGGGCATATTGGGTCCTGTGCATCTCCTGTGGCCCAAGGACATAGGCTGTCATTCCCACAGGCCCTGAGTGCCACCAGTACACTGGGGCCCTGCTAGTTGGGGGCCAAGGCAGGGCGGGGGGTGGGGGGCAGGAGAGGGGAGGTGAGAACAGGATGTGAGTCAGGGGCGCAAGGTCAGCAGGGCCTGTTCTCACGCTCTCTAGCCGAGGAGTGATTCTCCATCTGCCTGGGCCAGCTGCGCCTGTGGGCTGCGAGAAGGCCGGAGGAGAGAGGGAGGTTTGGGGGGTGGAGCTGGGGGAAGCCCAGGGTGATCAGAGAGAGGAAAAACAGGCACTGGGTGTTATTGTTACAGAACCATTAAATACCACTTATCAACAAGCCAGGAGGGCTCTAGGAGTGGGGACAGAGGGACTACAGAGGTGAGGGAGGGTCAAGGCAGCGAGGTCCGGGCCCGGTCCTGGAGGGGGCTCAGGCTGCGGTCACTGGAGGGGCTGGGCTGGCGGAAGCCTGGTTGCTTGTGGAGGCCACGCAGCTTCACCAGCAGCTCCTGGACGAAGTCCTGAAGGCAGGGTGGAGGGTGCTGAGAACACAGGGAGGTTGGGGTCCCTGCCCCGCCCAGCCCAGCCCACCCCAGCCCCTCTGACCGGGACCCCTCCTCCTGCTTCCTGGGCAGTGAGGGGTGGTGAAGGTGAAGTTAGGGAGAGGGAGAAGCTATAAAGACAGAAGACTGAGAGGGAAGAAAGAGAGACAGAGATGGGAGAGAGCAAAAGGGAGAAAGAGATAGAAGGAATGAGAGATGGAGACAGACAGGAAGAGAGATGGGGGGGGTGGGGGGTGGAGAGAGACAGAGAGAGAGAGACCAGGACACAGAGACAGAGATACAGAGAGAGATGCAGAGATAGAGGCAGAGGGAGAGACAAAGGGACAGAGAAACAGAGCCACAGAGAAACATCTAACATGTCTCCCAGGCCAGGAGATCACCAGTAGGGACCCCAGGGACAGAGGCCTGAGCCTCCAGGGTGGACAGACACACAATGACGTCTGTCCCTCAGGCAGCCCAGAGCCAGTTAGGGAAACATGAATATTTTTCCCTTTTAAAGCAGGGAAGGAAGTGGGAGGGGTTGGGCCTGCTCAGCTTCAGGGCCTGGAAGGGTGGGGGGGCCCTCCCAGAGGTAAGGAAGGGAGCCCCAGGGTGAAGGAGCAGCCACGGGAGAGAGAGCAGCACCGGCAGACAGGGCCCAGCTGAGGCAGAAACAGGAGACAGATGGGGGAGCGTCTCAGCGGGGAGGAGATAATGGAGGCCCAGCGGCAGATGGGGAGAGAGGAGACTAGGAGGGAGGAAGATAAAAGACAGCACTGGAGAGAGAAAAGGCCTCCCCAGAGCTCCTTGGCAGGTCCTGGGCCTGGCCAGCTTTCCCCTGCTCCCCAGAGACCCCTCCCCCATCAGGGCACAGGGGGCCAGAACCGGGCCTGGAAGCAGGAAAGGAACACTCACTTCTGTAGGGTTGGTGCAAGATTTCAGGAGCTCCTACACACGCCGCGGCCATGCACAAAAAAAAAAAAAAGAAGATAAATAGTAAACGATGAACAACACCGCCACCCCCAAGCCCCTTCCCTTACCAACAAAGACTCAAGCAACACGACTATGAAGTCAGACTTCAAGGTGGACTTCCCACCTGGCTTCAAGGGAGGAACACCATCTGAGGGCCCCATCAAATAACTGGGGGCCAGGCTGAGTCAAGAAACCCTAGGTCCAGAGCAGGCAAGAAGGTCACACAGAATTTCTTGCTCTAGGAGAGCACAGGCCATGAAAGCCAGATTGCCGGGCTTTGACTCCCAGCTCTGTCCCTTCTGAGCTGTGTGACCCTGGGCAAGTGATTAAATCTCTGAGATGCTCCTGCTCTCACCTGGAAAATGGAGACTAGTGCCTACTTCACAGGGTTTTGTGAGGATCACATAAGTTAGCAAGGGAAAAGCTACTGAAATAGTGCCTGGCACTCGGCAAGTGCTCAATGAACCTGGTAACCATCACTCTGCCAGGGAGGGGCGAGGTGAAGGACTGGGGGGCAGCTTTCCCTTCCACCTACCTGGATTTTACGGCTTCTGTCCTCTTCACTCTCTAATTCCAACAACTCATCAATGTTGACTTCATCGGGCATGTCTGCCTCCTAAGGCGGGGAGGGAGGGCGGGTCAGGGGCCCCTTCCCCTCCCTCCCACGCCTTGGTCCAGGGGCTCTGGAGGAGCCCCATGGCCCCAGGGCCCAGCTGGCGGGTTCTGGAGCGATAATGTGGCAGTCAGGGACAGCACCGCCGGCGGGACATCTGGGTGTTGGGGGGAGGAGTGACAGATGGGTTGACAGAGGCCCAGGGCCTGTACCAACTAGAATGCCTGAGCCCTGGGGACCTCAGGGCTGGCATGGGTCTCTCTGCTTGGCCCCAGTTCCCACAGCGGGAAACAGGCCTGGTTGAGTTTTGGAATGTGAAATTCTGGGATTCAGCAGAGGGGCTGGCTCTGCCCTTTCAAGGAAAAGTCTAAGAGCTAGGTACGGAGGGGAGCAATGGGCCAGAGCCTGCTAGGGTTGGCCCCTTGCCCCAGGGGACAGGAAGAAGCACAGGGGGCCAAAGTGCAACCCCTTGTATCCATGGGGATGAGGATATGACCACCACGCCCCCCCAGGTGGGTGGGATGAGCCATGAGCTCACCTTTAAGTGAATAAGAAGGGGATTCTTAGTATGGCCTCTCGGGCCAGAGAACCAAACTCAGGCTGGCTCAGCACCCATGCTAGGGACAGAGCCCAGCTGTCCGAGCAAGCGATCTCAAGAAACTCCAGAGTTTTCCTCCCCCACCCAAAGTTTTGCTAACTTTAGTGCAGCCTTCAGGACTGGGTGGCCTGGCATTCAGCAAAGGCACGGAGTGTCTGTTAGCCAGTGTCTCTGTGCCACAGGGCCAGGCCAGTGTGAGGATGCAGAAGTATGTGGCATCATGTGTGTGGCCTGCACAGGGGCCTGTGGTCCTGCGTGTGTGAGGCGTGTGGTTCTGGCTTCACCGTGTTTTTCTCATCCTCAGGTGTTACCGGCAGCCACAGTGCCAACTGCCGGAGGGTGGTCTCACAGGATGCCACCTACCACTAGCAACCGGACTTGTCTGTCCCTCTGTATGAGCCCACGTGTGTCTGAGAACAGAGGGACCTCGTGTCACTCTGAGGGCCCATAGCTTCTACCGCCTTCACACTGTGCTCAGGATTTCTGCCTCCTACGTGTCTGTGCACTGCTGTGACCTGGGACTGCATTCCGTGGCATTGTGTGTGTTGTATAAAAAGTATGACTTCAATCGGAGACTCCAGTGAAATGCGTGTCTGTCTGTAGCCTGCATATTAATATATGAGGCTATAGGTTACACCCTGTGTGCCCGGGGAGCTGTAGTTTCTGCCGTTGTCTGTCCATCTGTACCTACAGCTTACACTGTTTTCTGTCTGGGTGTAACTAGCATTTCTGTCGTGTTAGGTCTGAGTGGCTGCAGCACATGTCATGTGGTCATTGTTTTTGCCTTTAGGGAATCCGGCATCACTCAGCATAGCTGTGGTAGCCTGTGCTGTGAGTCGCTACAGCTCGTACTGGCATATATCTGGGAAGAGCTGTAACTAGAGTCCTTTTGTGTGGGTGCACTTGTGTTGTGTGCCTGTGGCTACAGCTTGTCTCTGTGCACGTCTGCGAATGCTGTTGCTTCCTTTCTTATGCATCTCTGTGGGGCTGTATGTCCTCAGCCACCATGTCTATGTTTGGCTTTAAGACATCCCCTCCCCCCACCCTCTCTCTAGATAGGGCTGCTCGGATTCCCCAACTTTGCCTCCTCACCCCCCAGATGGTAAGTCCCTGGCCCTCCTCAGATGTTTGGGCACATGTCTGGTGACCCCAGTGTGTGTCTCTGTGTCCACAAGCAGAACGCCATCGAGGGTGGATGGCAGGGCCAAAGAGTCTAATGAGTGCCGACCCTTGGGTGTGCGTGCGCAACAGTGAGCACAGCAACCAAAGACCCCAAGGATGTAGGATGCCCAGGACCTCCTCTATGTCCCCGCACCCCTGCCAGTCTCACCTGGCCGCGGTACAGCTCCTCCAAGCGCCCGTCGATCCACTTCTCCACGTCCAGCCGCCGCTGCAGCTCCCGCCGGTCGTACTTGACTGTGACACGCGCGTGTCGTTTCTGCAACCCCCCGGGGCTGCCCCCCGGCCCGCGGGCCCGCGACGGAGCCTGCAGCTTGCTCAGGACCCGCTTGCCCAGCCGCTGAGCTGCCATCCCGTCCTGGCCCCGGGCCCCCGCGCGGCGCAGTACGCCTTGGCCTCGCGTCTAGGGGGGCCTCTTACGGGGCGGGGCGGGGCCGGCCGGGGGCGGGGGCTCGGGCTCGCCGGGGGGCCGGCCCCGCCCCAGAGGACCCGGGCCTCAGTTTCCCAGCTTGCAGCGCAAGCACTAGCCTCTGCGCCAGTGTGAAGCCTGCTGCCAGGCAGAGCTCAGATATGAGAGGGGTCCGGGAGCCCCAGGCCGGGCTGGGTGTCTGGGGCTCTAGGGGACTGAGTCCAGGGGGCGGGGTCCCGGGACAAGCTCCAGAGAACCGGCCTGTCTGCGCCCTCTGGCGGTTGCAAGAAATGGAGCAGGGGCGCCCATGCCACCCTTCTTTACTATGGAACATCAAGCCATGGTACTCAATACATCATTTGTTAGTTGTTTCATTTATTCATTCATCTGTGCATTGCATTTATTCGTCCATTTAGTCACTCACTCTACAAATATTCATTGAGTGCTTCTCTATAGCAGGCACTGTTCTAGGCACTGGGGATAGAGCCGCAGGGAACAAAAAAAAAAAAGCCCAGCTCTCAAGGAGTTGACATTCTGGTGGTGGAGGCAGGCAGAAAGCACAGTATGTACAGTATATTATTCAGCTTTTTAAAGTATCATAAGTTCTACTCAGAAGTAGGAAGCAGAAAAAGAGAAATAGAGTGAGGGCGGGGTTGTAGTTTTGACAAGGGTGACCAGAAAATTCCCTTACTTCACAGGTCTTCCCACTTCTAATCATAAGCAGTAAGAATAATACTTTAAAACTTAAATATGGCCATGTCCTTCCCCTGCTGAAAACTATCCATAACTAGGCACTGATTTCTTAGATATTGTCGACATTAAAAAAACACTCAAACCTGTAGGGAATTTTTATGAGTTTGAGCCACATTGAGGACATATGTCAGGGAGCAAGATCTCAAAATGCTTTAGAGAACAACAGTTTTGCAGCTTCTTTCATGTATTTAAAACTAAGGAGGGAACTGAGGAAAATTACACCAAGATGAGAGAAAGCAATGTCAGGACTGGATTATAGACGGTTAAGATCAGGTGTTCTCTTGAAGGTGATTAAGTTTATTTCAAAGGTGTGTTAACCTTGATACGCAGAAACAATGGACAGGACTTAAGGCCAAGATAAACCTTTTACTAAAAAGTTACGGGCCTGGGTCTCTCTACCCACAATGGCCTGGCCAGCTAGGAATTTATGATCAGATTACCCTGTGAGGTTGCTTTTTTTCATCCACAGATGATATCCAATTTATCTTTTTTCTTTTGTTGCTCTTGCTTTTGTATAATACTGTGGACTAAAAACAAAACAAAACAAACAAAAACGGTCTTTTAAGGAAAGTAACCTCACAGGGCGATCTAAAATTAAATTCCTAACTGGGCAGGTCATGCTTAGTAGTCGTGCCCAGACCTATAACTCTTTTTTTTTTTTAAGATTTTGTTTATTTATTTATTTTTTAGAAAGAAGGAGAGAAACATCGATGTGAAAGAGAAATATTGATCAGTTGCACCCTGACCAGGGACCAAACCTGCAACCCAGGCATGTGCCCGGACCAGGAGTCAAACCGGCAAACTTTGGCTTTGCAGGGATGACACCCAACTGACTGAGCCACACCCATTAGGGGCGGCCTATAACTTTTTAGGAAAAGGTTTATGTTTGCCTTATGCAAGCTTTGTCCATTGTTTCTGTGCATCTAGGTTAACACACCTTTGAAATGCCTCTTTTCAGACCCCTCCTCCTAATACCTGTCCACCCTTGCAGACCCCTCCCTCCCTAACCTCTGCTGTAATCTGATCCCCACCTTGTTTCTCCCACCTTCTTGCAATCTTCCCGGCTTAATTTCAAATACATAAAAGAAACTGCAAAACTGTTAATTTCCAGAGCATTTGAAATCTTGTTCCCAGCATATGTTGTTAGTTTGGCTGAAATAAAACCTTATAAAAACCCTCCATAGCCCTGGCTGGTGTAGCTCAGTGGATTGAGTGCGGGCTGGGAACCAGAGGGTCCCGGTTCGGTTCCCAGTCAGGGCACATGCCTGGGTTGCAGGCCAAGTCCCCAGTGAGGGCCATGTCAGAGGCAACCATACATTGCTGTTTCTCTCCCTCTCTGTCTCCCTCCTTTCCCCTCTCTCTAAAAATAAATAAATAAAATCTTTAAAAAAAAAAAACAAAAACCCTCCATAGGTTTGGACATTTCTTACATCATCAAGAAAGTGAAAAGAAAAAAATGCAGATCATATATCCGATAGGGTACTTGCACCTAAAATAAATAAAGTCATGCAACCCAATAACCTACTTTAAAATGGACAAAAGATTTGAATAGACATTTCTCTAAGAAAAATATGTAAAAGACAATAAGCACATTGCCCTGACTAGTGTGGCTCAGTTGGTTGGCCATTGTCCTGCAAAGCAAAGTGACGCCAGTTGGACTCCTGGTCTGGGCACATGCCTGGGCTGCAGGTTTGGTCCCCAGTGGGGGTACATGCAAGAGGCACCCTGTCGGTGTTTCTCTCATTGATGTTTTCCCCTCTCTCTTTCCCCCTCTCTGCCACTCTCTCTAAAACTGGATAAATAAAATCTTTAACAACAACAAAAGACAATAAGCACATGAAAAGATGTTCAACATTACCAGTTATCAGAAAAATGCAAACCAAAACCACAATGAAATACCACCAAAAATGTGTATATGAATGTTCATAGCAGCCAAAGGTAGAAACAACCCAGCCATCAACCGTTGAATGAATAAATGAAAGTGGTATAACCATACAATGGAGCGTTATTTATGAATAAAAAGAAAGTAGAAACACTTGCTACAACATGGATGAAATGTGAAGACACGTGAAAGAAGCCAGACACAAAAGGCTACATGTTGTATGACTCATAGAAAATGTTGAGAGTAGGAAAATCCATGGACAGAAAATAGATGGAGGTTCCTGGGGGCCGAGAGAATTGACAGGTGGGACAATGACTGCAGTATGAGGTTTCTTTTGAGGATGACAAAGTTTTCTAGAATTGATTGTAGTGATAGTTGCACAACTCCATAAATACAGTAAAAACCATTGAATTGCACACTTTAAAAGGGTGAATTGTGCCCGGTTGGTGTAGCTCAGTGGATTGAGCATGGGCTGGGAACCAAAGGGTCCCGGTTCGATTCTCAGTCGGGGCACATGCCTGGGTTGCAGGCCAGGTCCCCAGTGAGAGCCATGTGAGAGGCAACCATACATTGCTCTTTCTCCCTCCCTTCTCCTCTCTCTAAAAATAAATAAATAAAATCTTAAAAAAAAAAAAAGGGTGAATTGCATGGCGTGTTATATCTCAATAAAACTGTTATATTGAAAAAAAAACTGCCCACAGCTCCTCATTGCCCTGAGGCTGAAGACCACGTTCCTGACTCCTGGCATGGTCCCATCTTGGCAGCTTTGCACCAGCAGTTCCCTCTGTCAGGAAAGCTCTTCTCCAGAGCAATAGCAACAGGGCTCACTCCTTCATCTTCCTCAAATGTCACCTGTTGAGTGAGGTCTTCCCTAACCACCCTACTTTTATTCTTTTTACTTATTGCCTGTTTTCCAACTAGTGCTGTCCCAAAGGGAGGGCAATAGGAGTGGTCCACCTTGGGTACAGGCAAGAAATGGTATACTGTCCTGGCTGGTGTGGCTCAGTGGATTGAGTGCCGGCCTGCAAGTCAAAGAGTCACTGGTTCGATACCCGTCTAGGGCACATGCCTGAGGTATGGGCCAGGTCCCCAGTGAGGGTGCGTGAGAGGCAACCACACACTGATGTTTCTCTCCCTCTCTTTTCCCTCCTTTCCCCTCTCTAAATAAAACCTTAAAAAAAAGTAATTCTTAAAAAAAAGTGGTGTACTATCTGTAGAGAATTTGAAAATAATAATAAAACTGATCAAAAGTTGGTCACATTTATTTTTTAATGTATTATTTATTTATTATTATATATTTATTTGTTAGAGAGGGAATAGAGGAGGGTGGAAGGGGAGGAGAGAGAGAAACATCAACCTGCCGTTCCATCCATCCATGCACCCACTGGCTGAGTCTTACAGGTGCCCTGACCAGGGATCAAACCTGAAACCCTGGCATATCAGGACAGTGCTCTAACCTACTGAGTTATCCAGCCAGGGCTGGTCAAGGTCTTAGTGTACCAGGCACTGACAATTCTATGCAGTATCAGTGATAAAATGATCATCCCACCTCCAGGGAAAAAATCTTTTGTTGGTCTCCTTACAAAACGACTCCTATAGAGTTTTAACGATATATAGCTAAGCTTCAAATTACATATTTTTATTACTCTATCCTCTAGTAAACACTGTATTTATATTCATTTTCTGTTGCTGCACATTCAGTGACTGCACACACTTATTATCCCATAGTTTCTGTGGATCAGTTCAGTCGTGGCTTCGCTGGGCCCTCTGCTCCAGAATCAGCAGTCTGCAATCCAGGTATCAGCCAGGGCTGCAGTTTCATCAGGGACCTGACTGGAGAAAAGATCTGCTTCTAACCGCTTGAGGGATTTGGTCTTCCTTTTCCCGCTGGCTGTCCCTGGGGTTCCTTTCGGATCTTTGAGGCCACCTGCCGTTCCTTGCTGTGTGGCCTTCCCCACAGGCCCTCTCACAATGTGGGAGGTTACCATATTTTGCCATGTATAATGCACACACACGTTTTTGGCCAGACTGTCAGGAAAAAAAGTCTTTCATTTTAATTTTTTAATTCAATTTTTTATTTATTTACATTTAAAAACAAAACCAATTATCATATTCCAGGGTATTATTTTGCATATGGATATCATGATTGCTTTCTAGAGTTACACTTTTAATGCATAAGCATAAATAAGAGTTAAAAACATTTAAATAGATACGGAATTAGTACTACCCATGTATAATGTGCATCCTCATTTTTCCCTCAAAAGTTTTGGCAAAAAAGGGCGCATTATACATGGCAGAATATGGTATTTCTTTCAAAGCCAGCAAGGAGAGTCTCTCTCCAGTCCACTCACACGGGGTTTTATACAGTGCAATGTGATCACGGACTTCCTTCGCCATGTTCTGTTGATTAGGACCAAGCCCCAGGTGCTGCCCACACTTGAGGGGAGAGGACTATAAGTGCCAGGAGCAGGGAGCTGCCCAACATCTTTTTGCCACAATATTCTATAGGGAAATTAATACAGGCATACCTTGGGGCGGGGGGTTGTTTGCTTTTTGCGCTTTGCTTTATTGCACCTCACAGATGTTGCGTTTTTTACAAATTGTAGGCAAGACCCTCCACCAGCAAAAAAATTACAACTTCCTCTATACTTGCTTTATTGCCATGGTCTGGAACTAAACCTGCAGTATCTCCAAGGTTGGCCTGTATGGAGAACTCCCAGAGTTAACCTCTGACATCTAAGGATTCACTCCTGATCAGTGTGGCTCAGTTGGTTGGGCATGACCCCACAAAGCAAGAGGTCTCGGTTCAATTCCCCCTCAGGGCACATGGTTGGGCTAGGGGGTTGAGTCCCAGGTCAGGGTTTATTCAAGAGGCAAGTGATCAATGGTTCTCTTCCTCTCTTCACGACCCCCTTCCCCTCTCTCTAAAAATAAAAAATTAAAATCTTTTTAAAAATTAAAAATAAAGATTCCTCTTTATGGTTTATTTTGAAAATAAGTTCATAACAATTTGGAATCAATTGGGCTTGTATCAGGCACGGTTTGAGTCTCCAATCTCTGTGATTCTACATATTCTTGCATTCAAATAATAGATTAGAAATTAAAATGATGGCACTATGATCATAAAGATCAAGAAAATATTCTGCCATTCTACAGATTCCTTTGGAGTTTTTGTGTTTAAATTTTAAAACAATGAACCAGTGTATGAACTGCAAGGTGTAATATTTTTATTTGGTAAACACAAATTTTCATTTACACATGACATATTCTATTGAATTTGAGTAATATCTCCAAAATTGAAATTTATTTATAGTCAAATGTTAATTTTAAGATATAAAAACAAATAAAATAATGATTATTATTAAAAATAATTTTCTGGTAGAGAGGACGTATAAAAAATTAGTTTCACCACTAGTTTCATCACTGCTCCCAACATTTTAACAGGGCAGGAATTCTGCTTTGTTTGCTGTTCTGTGTTCTCTAGCATTGCTGTAAATGCCGGAGTACCCGGCTCCTAGTGGTGCTCCGTGAATATACTGAATGAAGGGGACAGATGAATGAACGAATGTGCCTGTACCTCCTCTCCAGCCTCACCCCTTACTATAGTCTTCTCGGTCTTCCAGTTCAAGCTTGGGCTTAGTGGCCCTGGGTAGGGGTGGGGCACTCGGGTGCTGGAGAGACCTTTGGCCCACACACAGATTCTTGATCTGGAGTCCCAGGACCTCACTGCAAGATTAAAGAAGACTGGCATAAAACCTTAATTGTTTAAGATGAGCACCATTTTCTTCAGCTAAGGCTCTTCACACCAGGGGTGGGCAAAAGTAGGTCTACAATTACTCTGGCTGCCATGGCTCAATGGATTGAGTGCTGGCCTGTGAACTGAAAGGCTGCTGGTTCTATTCCCAGTGAGGGCACATGCCTGGACTTTGGGCTAGGTCCCTGGTTGGAGATGTGACAGTTCTCTCTCACATTGAAGTTTCTCTCTCTCTCTCTTCTCCTGTCTCTGAAAATAAGTGAATAAAATCTTTTTTTTAAGTACGTTCACAGTTGTAATACAAATAAATACAAAAATTAATAAATAACAATACAAGAATAAACTGTTTCCTGTACTCACAACTATAAACCTACTTTTGTCAGGAGGGAGACTAAAAAAATAGTGGGAGTGGGCCTGGCTCCTGTAACACTCTGCTGTCTTTCTTGTCTTAGGACTTTTGCTTTTTGCTGTTCCTGATTCCTGGAATGTTTGTCCATTATCCCTTTGTATCTGTCAGTGTTCATTTTCAAAACCACCTCCTCATGGGTCCTCTCCTACTGCCCAGCTCAACAGGTGTCCTTTGCTATTTTCCTCTACTCCTTTGCCTCTCCCACTCCACCCTCCTTTTGAGATTCGGTTCCTTTACTGGAAGGTCCTCCCGCCCCCAAGCTGGATCAAGTGCTTCCTCTGGGCTTCCTTTCAAGTCGGATTACTCTGCCTGTGCTTCCTTCCACTACCCTGACACCTATCCGAGTCTGGTGAATAATTTGTCTTCATCTCAAATTCCTATGGAGGTAGAGCCTGAGGCTGTTGTTCATTCGTGAGTCTATAACATCCTGGGGATGTTATAGGCCTGGCCTATAACAGCCCTCTCTTTTTTCACACTGAATGGGGAGCTTGCCTGGGTTCCCATCATCCATCACCCTGTCACATCCCTAATTGCTCTGCCCTAAGATTCCATCATCAGTCATCACTTCCCTGGGCTGCGCCTGTCTGGTGACTCAGAGACTACTAGTCTGACGTGGTTAACGCTGAATTTCCAGCAACGTTCCGAATAGGGGCTTAGTGAACGTAGAATTTGGAAAAAATAAATCCCTCTTCCTCAAAGAAAGGCTGAAGTGAGGCAGGCAAAACCCCCCACAGGTTTCCAGGAGAGCGTTTCTGCGCCCTCTGCGCCCTCCCACTCCGAGGCCCCAGCTCAAGAGGGAAGGTCCTGGAACGTCATTGACCAGCCCACGGAAAAAGGGAGCTGGAACCCCGGGCTCACCCGGCTTTCGCCTACCCTTCAGCGGGGTTTCACCTATGCAAGCCCCGCCCCTTTCTCCAGCGGGAGGGGCGGGCCCAGGTGCGCCCTAGGGAGGAGGATGGCGGCGCAGGTGCCTGCTTCCTGCGCCTGCGCTCAGTGCGCCCCGCCTCGCCAGGTGGGCTCCGCCCCCTATCGAACGAGCCACCTTCGGCAGCTCCTTCCAGGCGGCCGCCATTGACTCCAATTCTCTCCGAGCATTTGGGTGTTTGGAGCAGTTCTGAACGGTGGGGAGTCGCTGTGTGTTACTGGAGACAAAGAGGGGAGTGAGGAGCGTTCTCCTGAATTGTGGGCATAGGAATCAGAAAGTCCTCGCACCAAAGGCCCGAGAAAAGAGCTTTCCGACGACTTCGGCCGGAACGCTAGCGCGGCCGCACCTGAACGCAAGGCGCTCCAGTGCGCGTGCGCGGCGAGGGGCTTCCCGCACCTGATCGCGAGACCCCGACGGCGAGCGGCTAGAGGCCTCACCTGCGCGGCGGAGCGGAGCCAGTCATGGCGCAGCTGTGTGGGCCGAGGCGGGGCGGGGCGCTCTTCGCCCTGCTGGCGTCGCTGCTCCTCTTAGGGGCCGAGGCGGCGGACGGAGAACCTAACATCAATGGTGAGGACCCGGGAGGGTCTCCAGAGAGCAGTGGATGGCTGAGAGGCCGAAGGCGGGGCGTTAAGTGCGGGGAGTAGTTTGGGATCCGAGGAGCCCTGTGCAAGGTTAGAGCGGGGAGAGTTGGTTAAGCTCAGGAGTTGTGGTGGAGCCAAACCTGGGACACTGGGAGTTCTTGGGAGCGAGGGCAGGCGGAGGAGTCAGGGTTGAGAAAGTTTCCTGTGGTTGAGAGGATATAAGTGTTATTGACCAAGGAGTTACGTAGCACGGCCCCTCCCTGTGGCAGGAATGGGTGGGAGGCCGACCCGAAGACCACCAGCCTACTCCGGGCAGCGGCCAGTTTCCTGGCTGAGGAAAGCCCTTGGAGACTAGGCCTAAGAGGATGAGGATTACCTTAGGTGACTTGATGGCAGTTTTGCTTCAGGGAAGAAGGCCCCACCCCCACCCCTTTAGTTGTTGGACATCAGCCTCCTGAGAAACCTTCCTGGTTCAGCTGCAGTAGAGTGCCTCCAAGAAGCAAGGTGGTTTTCAGTGCTATTCACAGGAAGGAGAAGAAAAGCGAAAGTATTGGGGGGAGAAATTTTGCCAGGTGCCAGAGGCGGGGGGGCGGGGGGGGGCGCCTTGGTATACGAAGAGTATTGGCTTTGAGGAGTGAGGAGCTGGGCTCGAATTCATTGGAATTCAAGAGGTTGGTGGAGAATAAGGTCGGATTTAAACCTCTTCGTTCTGAGGAAGTTCGGCTTGAAAGGTCGTTTTGAACAAGTGTTAGTACCATAACTGCTTGAGACAAGCGCAAGCGGGCTTTGAAAATAATTCTCGGAAAAATTCATTGTTCAGCAAAACTTACTGAGTCCCTTACTGCTCTGTCCAGGACAGTGCTGGCACAGGTGATGACAGTTGTGACTCAGGCCAGGTCCCTGCACTCACAGAGCTTATATTCTGGTGGGAGAGGTCGAGACAGTGAACATTTGAACAGAGCACTCGTTACAATAGTCACAATATTAAATTACTGAGAAGCAAATGAATGGGGCGAAGTACAAAAATGGGGTGATGCAAGATAATGGGGGCCACTTTTTCCCCAGTATAATCACCTAAAATTTTATTCTCTGTAGTGAACAAAGAACAGCTTCCAGATTCCATTTCCATCCCCCCGCAAAAGTACACCATTCAGATTCCACATGTATTTTTTGAAGCAATTTGCTTCTCTTGCCATGCTTTCTCTATGACTTGCCCTGTGACCTGAATATATAAATAATCTTTTCCCCTTTTTTCATTTTAATTACTTTATTGTTGTTCAATTACAGTTGTCTGCATCCTCTCCCCTCCTCTCCCCCCTAAATATCTGTGTTCTTAGCTTGTTCCTTCTCTTGGTCTTTTCTGACCTTCTGCAAGACTGTGTTCCTAGGATTGTTCCCCTCTTCCACCCCTCCACCCTCAGGTTGGTGAGGAGCCTGGCTTGTGAACAGAGGCCAACCTGCAAGGCTCCTTGTAAGATCCACAGGGAACCAGAAACAGATTTGTTTGCAGTCCAGCTTGCCTAAGTAAAAAAGGCCATGCTGGTGCGGAGAAGAAACGTGCCAAGCATCCTCTTTGAGAAATGAAATGCTCTCCGGAAAAAAATACAATCAAAATGTAATAAAAAGCACCTGCTAGTACATACTTGAAAATATGCCTGGCAAGGGTCACTTTAGCTGGGTCGTCAGGGGAGGTCTCTGAGGAGGGCAGCACCTGAGTTCTACATGAAGAATGAGGAGGCGGCAGCCACACAGAGACCTCAGATATGAGTATCTGATTGGAAATAATGGAATACAAAGGCCCTGAGGCTGGAACACACTTGGTTTTCAAGGAAAAGACCCAGAGGGCCTGCCAGTGAGACTGGAGCAGGAGAGGGAGGGATAGGCAGGAGCCAGGTGACTTTATAGGTATAGGCCAGCATATTGGGTGAAAAGAGAAAGCAGAATGGATGTGCACCAAGTCATAACCTGCAGTAACTTCTGAAGATTTCATTGCCCTATGCCCAAAGCAAAGAGGAGAAAATTAGTTAATGGGGATGTTAAGAGCCAGTAGGAAGAATCTCAGCTCTAGAGGACCAAGAAGCAGGAATGATTTTTCTTTTTATTCTTTGTTCATTATTCTTGCAATCTAAACTAGGATTTGTCAGCCCTCTGGACTTTTGTAGATGAAGTAATTATGTAAGGCAATACAGTACCTTCTAGTTACCTGGCCTGGACTGTGTCAAAACTGACTTGGGGGCTAACATCTATTGCTTACTCTGAGCTCAAACCGTTATTTAATCCTTGAGATAACCTGGTGTGGTGATAAAGTTACAGGTCTTATCTAAGGTCACAGAATAGTAATTGACAAACCAGGTCTGGCTGCAGGGGCCTTCTCTGTTCTCAGTGGCCTCCCTGGCTGCCACAGCTGGCCGGACCCACTGACCTTTCAGAAGTACTGCTGTCTGGCTGGGTCAGCTAATGCCCTCACTTATCTGAAGTTGTTTGTTTGGAAGCTTTTAACAGTTTTGATTTTTTTTCTTCTCTCCTGATGGCTTTGATTTTCACTGAGTTGTTCCTCCAGCCACATACAGCTGCATAGGATTCTGCCTGATGAGTAGGGTGGAGGGGGGAGTGTGTAGTGAACATGTGTAAGGGGGTGCTTATAATGGTAGATCAAGGGATTTAATCTGTGTGAAGACTTGAGGGGGCTCCAGGGTCATGGGAAGGTCACAGTGCCAATTGGTTGTTGAAATTGAGGTTTTGGAGGAAATGAACTAGAAAGATAGGATATGATGGGCACTGAGTGACGTGCCTGAAACTAAAGTTCTGAAGAGGCTGCAGTTATTTTTTTAAAGATTTTATTTTTATTTATTCTTAAGAGAGGGGGGAAGGGAGGGAGACAGAGAGGGAGAGAAACATCAATGTGTGGTTGCCTCTCACATGGTCCTCACTGGGGACCCGGCCCACAACCCAGGCATGTGCCCTGACTGGGAATTGAACCGGGACCCTTTGGTTCCCAGCCTGTGCTCAGTCCACTGAGCTACACCAGCCAGGGCGAGGCTTCAGTTATTTTTTTAAAATATTTTTTTATTCATTTCTAGAGAGAGGGGAAGGAAAGGAGAAGGAGAGGGAGAGAAACATCAATGTGTGGTTGCCTCTTACATGCACCCAACTGGGGACCTGGCCCGCAACCCAGGCTTGTGTCCTGACTGGGAATCAACTGGCGACCAGGCCAGCACTCAAGCCACTTGAGTCATACCAACCAGGGCAAGGCTGTAGTTTTTAAGACAAGGTGTAGATGTGACCATGGGAGGGAGAGTTGGGGGAGGACAGGATCACTGGAGGAGAGGAGGTCTGGGAACCAAGAGACCAGGATAGTTCAAGGATTACCTTCCTAGATATGGAAATCACCAATGATGGTGATGGGAGCAGGAGAGTGGCCGTGAGCCTGAAGCTAAAATCATGGAGAAGTGAGGTGCGGTGGTCTGGGTCAGAAGATGATGCACAAGGTAGGCACAGTCTGCTGTGACAAGATTCGTAGCTGGGCCCCCAGGGAGAGGAGGGAGGAAGAATGGTCTGGAAGGAGCACCTGGGAGCATTTGGAAGGGCACAAGAGAAGGCATAGCCTCAGGGGAGACTGGGTTTGGTTAGAGATAAGGAAGTGACACTGTTTAGGGAAGTGATTGAAAAAATGAAGAGATTTTGCTTAAGATAGGTGACAAGTAGGAGAGGCCCCAGGAGTTGGGGGAGGGGAGATGGTGACAAAACAGGACGACGGGAATGTGAGGGAACGCCAGGGGCCGGCGTGATTGGCAGGTGAGAGGAGCATCATGAGGTTATAAATAGACCAACCCCTGGAGGCCTCAAACAGACTTTAGGGGACTTACACACTTTCTAGGATTGAGGATTTTTTAATGGAAAAAACAGCATTTTTGGCTTTGCCTGCCGCCACCAGGCCTGTGTTCCCACCGAGCACCTGTGGGCTGGGGCCCCTCGGTCCTTTTGGACAGGCAGGTGCTCCTCTGCCCCAGTGTCTGTGTGTTCACTAGGCCCGCCCCCGTTTGAGTTCTGTCCCCGCCTTAAGAATATGCTCCGTTTCGTAAATGGAGATGGATAAACAACTCTTTATAAATTGCACAGTAAGTGTACGTATGTGTGTTACTGATATTAGGGAAGGAAAAACCCCTCTTCATCAGGTGGCCACGAAACTGCATAATTTTTCTCTCTTTCCCAAGTGATAAGTCCTGGTATTCGGAGGGCTCCCAAATATGTCGTTTTGATCAATACAAGGAGAGATAATGTACTCCTCTTCAGAGTAGAACCTCAAAAATTCCTTTAGGGAGTGATCAGTTAGGTGTACTTCCAATGCTAGTAACTTTATGCCCAACCCAGGGCCTCAAAACTTTTTTTTTTTTTATTTTAAAGATTTTATTTATTTTTAGAGAAAGGGGAAGAGAGGGAGAGAAACAGCAATGTGTGGTTGCATCTCACATGGCCCTCACTGGGGACCTGGCCTGCAACCCAGGCATGTGCCCTGACTGGGAATTGAACCGGTGACCCTTTGGTTCCCAGCCCGCGCTCAGTCCACTGAGCTACACCAGCCAGGGCCAAAACTTTTGTTAGTGGTCACTTGGCTCGTTGTTCATGGGATGTAGGCTGAGGACAAGTGTGGCATTTGAGAGCTTCCACTACACTTTGAAGTGACCTGCAATTTCCATCAACCTCTTGGGTTAATTACATTGTCCCCAGAACTTTGACTAAAGAGTGAATTTAACTTTAGCAAATCTGCAATAAGCATATTGTTGTTACTCAGCACAGTTTTCTCTTCTCCACACTCCCATGGGTAGTTGTAAACTGGGTGGTCAAAGACAGTGACAGATAGGAGCTGAAGTGCAGTTGGTGTGGTCATCAGCTGGGGCCCTCCAGAGTGTTATAGCACCTTCTGGTATTCTCATCCCCCACACCAGAAGCTCTTGTCCTGCTTGCAGGCAGGAAGGTTTGGTTCCAGGACAGTTTGAGATATTTATTCAGTCAGACTTACTGAGCACTTACCAAGCTTCAGTTTTAGGCCCTGGAAATAGAGCAGTAAAGAAAGGGAACAGCCCCCACTCCATGGCATTTACATTGTGGTGAGAGGAAGACAGTGCAATAAACAAATGAACAACGAATGTAGATCTGGGGGTGAGAACTAGGAAGAAAAGTAAGGTGAGGCTTGGTGTGCTTAGTACTGAAAACAGGGCCTTCGAGGATGAAATGCCAACAATCCCTAAAGAACATTCAGGGCTTCGCTTTTCAGTCCGCTTAGAGCGAGTGCACCTTTCCCTGGAAGAAGAAAGTGGGAAAAGATACTTTCCAACCAGAAACATTCCTTCACCCTGATCAGCATTTTAGAGCGCAGCCTGCGACAGAGAAAGCAGACTTCTCTTTCACCCCGTACTGCCCCACCGTTTCTCACTTTTCCTATCCCCAGCCTCATTTGCCTCCTCAGGCTTGTCTCTTGGTAGTTGGCCGGGCAGGCAAGCAAGCCTCTGTTTGCCATGCCCTGAGGATGGCAGGGGAGACCAAATAAGGGATAAGGTAGCCTGTGATTCATGAGAGCGGGGAGAGAACTATGAAGAGGGCACACCAACGTGACTCCATTAACCCGGGAGGCCTTGGTGGCCCACTGGTCACATGACTGATGCAGAACTCACAGGTGAGCCCAGAAGCATTAGCTTGTGGATGGATGTCTGTGTGTGATCCTGGTCACAGATGACATTTTATGTGTTGTTTCAGACAAGATCTTTCTGAAAACTCCCTGTGAGGGACTGTGAGGCCCAGAAACTTTGTAGTTTAATTACTTTGAAGTTTATTTAAGGTGTGTTTTTCATCATCAGAAAGCCACTTTAGAAATGATAATTTAGTTCTTTTTGAGATATTTAAGATGGACTCACCAACGGGGTCCTAGGTCCATGGCTTCAGAAAAACCCCTTAAACCGAAGTTCCTAAATTCACATGTGTGATATTTTGTCCGTGTGTGTCCCAGGGTCTGTCATTTATAGTCTAGGGCATGTTCTTTGGGGGGGAGGTGAAAAATATTAAATATTAGAGTAGTTTGTGATGTTTCAGAGGGCCACTCTGTATAAATATACAGTATGTCTGTGGTATTGGAATTTCCTGGGATGAAGAGGAAAAACATGTCTGAAGTCTCCTTTGTGGGGAGGGGGCGGTGGTCATAAAAAACAGGTTGAGAAACTCTAGGGAGAGGGAGGGGGTCCGTTCGGTTCTATCAGTTCCTAGAAAAGGTCCATTATTCAAAAAAGTTTAAGAACCCCTCCATGTGAACTAAAAGACTTCTGTGAAAGACTTTGAAACTGCTTATTTCCCTGTTGTTCATGTGGGCTGCTGTATTTCCAGTCATGGACTTGGGTAAGGGTGGAACCTGTAGTCCTGTCTGAGTGATGGCTATGAAGTGACATGGGGAGGAGTGCTGGTTTGCCTTGTGCTAAGAGTTTATGAAATGTAAACTTTATATCTAAAACACAAGATGTTGAGCCTTATGATTTAAGTTGGCTTTGTCATTGTAAGTGTTCTTTCCTCGTAAATACCTAGGGTTTATTTTTAATTTCTGACCTCTTTTATTTTTTAAGGTTTTTTTTTTTTGGTTTTTTTTTTAGAGAGAGGGAGAGAAACATTGCCTCTCACATGCCCCTAGCTGGGGACCTGGCCTGCAACCCAGGCATGTGCCCTGACCAGGAATCAAACCAGGGACCTTTTGGGTTGCAGGCTGATACTCAATCCACTGAGCCACAGGGGCCAGGGCCCTAGGGGTTATTTTGAAGTTCCTGAATTACTTATCTTAATAATGACACCTTCCAGAAACCTGAACCTAAAGGAGGTGGGTAGTTAGTAGTTTTCCATACTGTAAACAGAAGCAGTCAAGTATGTAGAACTTATCCAGCTAACCAAAATAGGGGGATTTATAGATTGCCTTGAAATAAGGCTGATTATAAAATAAATGTCAGCTTTGGAATTTGGCATGGTAGAATTAAACAGCTTGCTTACCTCCCCAGTATTCAGTACCTCTTCACTCACACAATGAGTCTCTCAATCCTTGGAGTAAAGATATTTGCAGTGCAAATGGGTAACCATGGTGTGTTTTTTAATTATCTCCAGTCCTGACCTTGGGCTTTCTGTCCTTGAACTCTTTTTTAAGATTTATTTATTTATTTTTAGACAGAGGGGAAGGGAGGAGGAAGAGGGGGAGAAACATCAGTGTGTGGTTGCCTTTTATGCGCCCCCAACTGGGGACCTGGCCCACAACCCAGGCATGTGCCCTGACTGGGAATCAAACCGCCAACCCTTTGGTTCACAGGCTGGCACTCAGTCTACTGAGCCACACCAGCCAGGACTATCCCTGAACTCATAATCTCATGATAATCTAGTGGTGCAGGACTTGGATCTGTGTGGTAGTTTTCCATTGTCTTACCTTAGGTGAAGATAAGGAATTTTGTCATTTTAGGCATGGCAAATGGTGACAAAGCAGAAAAACCAAGGAGGGAGGGATTGAGTTGGTTTAAACAATTGTTTGACCTGAGCTGGAACCTTTGGCTTCCCATATTCCTATATCCTGTCAGTCACCACGTTCAGTTGGACTTTCCAGTGAAGTGTGTTGCCCTGCTCTTTATGTTCATTCCCACTGTCTGTATATTAGCCTGGTCTTCATAAAAGTAGAATATAAAACAAGTATGGTCTCTAATATTTATTCAAAGCTTTATACCAAATGTTTTAAGCGCTTCTAATGGATCATAAACTATTATAATCTTCACAAGTCTTATGATATTGGCCTCTATATCAAAGAGAACCCTCCCTTTTCAATTGTTTTTAAGAAAGATATCTGAACAGGCCTACAGAATTTAGCTCAATGGGGCCTATGGAGGGAAAGCCAACTGAGTCTTCTCGCTCTAGGGAATTCAAGTTACAGTGAGCAAATGCCCTTTCCCAGACAGGCCATTGTCAAGATAGCCTCAAGATTAACCATGCATTCCTCAGCAGGAAACAGTCTGGAGGTCACAAGTGGGACTTTTGCTAAGAAACTTGCCAAAAAATACTTTTGTACTAACTTGTTTTAGAACAGATATAAATCACACACAGGGAGGCCTTCACATCAACTTGGGCTGAGTTTTATTTATAATGTCCTCAAGGTTATTCTCTTGCTAACATTCTTACAGAATACTGTTGACGCCAGATGTGTGGGTTTTTCCACATCAAGTAATTCTCGAGTTCTCAGTGGACACTGATGGAGTGTCCTACTCAGTTTTGACAGCAACTACCCAGAGTTAGCACAGACCCCACTGTTCAAGGGCTCAGTGCCACGAAACTGCACCTCCCTCCTAGATGCCACTTGAAAATCCCAGGTTGTCTGCCCTGGCTGGTGTGGCTCAGTGGATTGAGCACCGGCCTGTGAGCCGCAGGGTTGCCAGTTCGATTCCCAGTCAGGGCACATGCCTGGGTTGAGGGCCAGGTCCCCAGTGGGGGCCATGTGAGAGGCAACCACACATCGATATTTCTCTCCCTCTCTTTCTCTCTCCCTTCCCTTCTGTCTAAAAAAATAAATAAATAAAATCTTAACAAAAAAAACAAAACACCTGTTAGTTCATACACAACAAAGCGTGTAGGTGTGCTGCCTCCTTGTTTCCCAGTGATAAACCTATATGACAGTTTATAAAAATGGTTAATCAGTAGAGGGAATTGGCCAAAAAGGCTCCAGGGCAGCAAAGAGAAGAAGCAGTAATGCCAGAAGTGAAATTCCGGTGGAGCATAAGTGCAGTGAGTGATAGAAGAACTAGCTGATTGTGGGAACGTTGGCTCTACCTCGACTGAGAGACTGGGCATGCAGACAGAGGAAGTTAGTGAGGGCCCACTTAGTGACAGAGATGTGGGAAGTGGCTGTGGCAAAAAGGATGATGTCCCAGAGGACTTAACACGGGCACAAATCTCCACAAGAAGTAAAGTAACTCTCAGAGTGATTTTATTACATTGAAAGAGCAAAAGGATAAAAGGTTGGAGGCTGATACAAGACTTGAAGGAAGCAGACACTTCGTTGGGCTAGTTGAGAAGATGCTCCGTATCCTAAGTTACACTGTGACTGAAGACCAGATCCCAATCACTGTTCAAAGTATGCATGGCAATTTTTATTTTGCAAAGAAATTTAAACTTTTTTTTTTTTTTAAGATTTTATTTATTTATTTTCAGAGAGAGGAGAAGGGAGAGAGAAAGAGCAATGTATGGTTGCTTCTCACATGGCCCTCACCGGGGACCTGGCCCGCAACCCAGGTATGTGCCCCGACTGGGAATCGAACTGGGACCCTCCGGTTCCCAGCCCGCGCTCAATCCACTGAGCTACACCAGCTGGGCGCAGAAATTTAAACTTTTTTTAAAAAAGATTTTATTTATTTTTAGAGAGAGGGGAAGGGAGGGAGAAAGAGGGAGAGAAACATCAGTGTGTGGCTGCCTCTCTCGTGCTCCACACTGGGGACCCGGCCCGCACCCAGGCCCATGCCCTGACCAGGAATCAAACTGGTGACCCCTCGGTTTGCCGGCCTGCACTCAGTACACTGAGCCACACCAGCCAGGGCTCAAGTGTCTAATGTTTTAACTTAATATACTAAGCAAATATTTGTTTTACTGGTTTTTTATTCTATACCTTTATAACCCACAGTTTTTAATGTTTTGACCAAAAAACTTTTAGGTCTTGCAACAGTCACATTTTTTTCCTGTTGATTTGCATGATTCCATGCTGGCATGCAAAGCAGGTACTGCCCGTTTGTGCCCTTTGGCCCATCATAAAGCTTACCGATGTTTGCTTTAGAGAAAACAGTGGTTCAGAGGAGGAAGGCTATTTCACGATAGGCTTCGGGCTTGTGAGATGATCGGGCCTTCTTATTAGACTTACAGCGAGCCAAGGTGTTCTTTGGTTTACAACATTTGCAGGGGTAAAAAGTGTAGCAAGGACTATAATCCCAGGAAAATCATTTTCTGTTTGTTTTAAAAGTGAACTGACTCTAAATGGGTATGAAAACATGAATAAAAGAACACCAAGTTCAAGGCCATTGTTAATTGCAAGTGGAATTGAAGTACGGGGTATACGAAGTATTTCAGCTCTATCAATGTTTTAGTCCTTTAAATTGTTAGAATTTGGTAAAGCTTAGAAGTGGTTATACCAGTGTTAGGATGTTTTCTCTACTTTTCAGAATGTTTGAAATATTTCATTAAGGTAAACTTATTTTTCAGAGTCGGCACAGCTACAGTTGTGTATTTTTGAAGAGTAAGTAGACACCATCCTCGTCAGCCTGTGAATTAAAGTGCATTGGTAGTGCCTGGGAGCCTAAAACCAGGCTAACATTTCTGTGATGTCCTTGTTGGGAGGTGACAGCAGATGATTCCGGCCAGCTGCGCACAGAGGGAAGTTGTCTAAGCCGTTGGCTGGGTGTCCTGGTTAAAGTTCTAGTGATTTTATAACCTGAGAAACCTGTTTTCCATGACAAAGACCCACCTGTTTGGCAATTTTGTAATAGCTAATGTTCAAAATGCCTGCCAGGGTTTTATTATTCAATGGTTCATATATCATGTAGTGTTTTTTTTTTTTTTATGATTTCTTTTCAGAGAGAGGGGAAGGGAGGGAGAAAGGGAGAGAACCATCAGTGTGTAAGGAAAACATCAATGTGTAAGAGAAACCTCAGTTGATTGCCTCTCGCATGCCCCCAACCTAGGGACCTGGCCCACAACCCAGGCATGTGCCCTGACTGGGAATCGAACCAGCGACCTTTCGGTTCACAGGCCAGCGCTCAGTCCACTGAGCCACACCAGCTGCGGCTGTACTGTGTGATTTTTAACCATTTCTGATGATTTTCCAAGGGAATATTACAGTTTCTTGAAGGCAGAAATTCTACTTTTGCATATTCTGAAGCAAATATATCCAAATTCAGTTCCCTTCAACTTCTACTCTGCGTTTTAAGAACATATGAAGTTTTTAATTTTGCATTAGCTTTTGTGAACATACAAGTAGAACATAAGACATCTTTCACGATTATTTTTTAACACTACTCTAAGACCAATATATCATTTTGTCATCTCCAAAATAATGGAAGTATTAAGAAAGAGCTTCTTGAACTGTCCAACCAAAACATCCCTCAGCCTCGACCAGTTTCCTTGGTACAACCTTGCCTCCGACCCTGTCAGAGAGTGTGACTGGAAACAGGCCCCGCTGAGGGCCCGGCCTTGGTGAGCCCTGAGATGATGACAAAGGTCTTCAGGAATGTTGTTTTCCCCGCTGCCTGTGGGTTTCCAGTCCAAGGCGTCGTTACATTAGATCGTTCCTCCCGACTCAGACCATTGTGGGTCACATGCACATCCCTGTCTGCTGCTCACTTAGCTTAACCACCGACCAGGCCCGTGTCCTAGTCTGTGAAGTGGGGGTGTTACTGCATGGTGCCCCGTGTTACCGTGACCCTTAGCCGTAGTGCACGTAATGCGCGCAGCGCTGCTTGGTGCAGGCAGGGCGGGGGGGGGGGGGGCAATGTCAGGAAGTAAGTAACGCTTGCGTTTTTATTTCGATCTACCAAAGTATAGAATGTTGACCTTTTTTTACATTTTTTTAAGGAGGGTAGTCATGAAAGCCGTCTTACTTACTGAAAGTGTTTCTGACTTTTTGTGCAAGGATTTGGAGAACAATGAGAGAAAATGCGTTGATGTTGTTTGGAGTGAAGTCAAGAATGCATAGCCTGTGTTTTTACCAAGGAACACCGTCTCCTTGGAAACAAACCAGCAAATAAAAACAAACTTATTTTTCATGAGTTTACTTCTCTCAAGCCTAGAGAGTAAAAATTTATATCATAGAGGCTCAAAAGCAATTTAGTTGGTAAAGGCATGTGACAAAAAGCGATTTTCTCGGTTCAGCGCAGGGCTTCCGCATGCACAGGAAGTGCTTGTCTTGACACAGTAGGGGGTAGCGATTCCGTCTTCATCGAACCTATTCATGAAGCTTCGGCCAATTCATCTGCAACTTAGAGCTCTTTTACTTTTATTTTAGTCGAATAAAATTTGAGTAAAAAGATTGTCTTTTCTCTTTTTTTATTATAGGAATTTTTTAAAATGTACACAACAAAGTAGTGAAAACAGTTTTATGGGCTCCCATAGACCACAGTTCAGCTTCAACAATTATCAGTATTCTGTCTTTCCAGACAGACTGTATTTTTTCTCTTAAGTTTTCTCTTGTAATGGAGACATTTCTAAATTTCCCTGGGACGAAAGTGAAGTCTCTCCATCTCCTACTCAACCCAAGGAGCCTGAAAGTAGGCTGCTTTTGAACGTAAACTATGAAAAGAGTGTGCGGTGATGGAGAGCAGCTGTGAGCAGCTGTCTGAGGCAGAGTGGCCTCCCAGGCCCAAAAGATCGGTAAGGAAGGGGTCAGCACATCTGCCGAAAGAACATTCTGGGCTGGGAAGGTGCATCCCGGAGGCTGACCGGAGAGAGCATGTGCCCAGGAGAATCCTACAGTAGATCTCTTACTTGAATCCAAGTGGCATGCTGCGTTTCAGCTCACTCAGAGGTGGCGTGCTGGTGAATGTGGACAGGCAGCTACTCCCCCGACAGCCGTTTTCTTAGTCCTCTTGTGCGCCCTCATCGGCTGCAGGGACCAGCACCCCGGGGCCTCGTCAGCGCCGGCGCCCAGTGTGAGCGTCTGTGCCTGTGAAATGAGGGCCACGTTCCGGGCAGTGCTGACTGCCTGCCCCGAGGAGACTGCCGCCCGCCCCTGGGTAGGCTTTTCCCTCTGCAAACCCTTGGGCTTCTGTGCCTGCACAGAGCGTGTATCTGGTACCCGCGCTTATGGAAAGCCACCCAATTTCCACCCTTCATGCTGCGGTCACCCTGTTGAATTAGCTCCTGGTCGTTCTTGCCTTGAGCTTTGTTCAGCCCTCTTTGCATTTTGTTTTATCTTTTCTACTTTTTAAAACAACTTTCTTTATTATTGATTGATTTTAGAAAGAGAAGAAGGAAGAGAGAGGAACATCGATTTTGTCGTTCCACTTACTTATGCATTCATTGGTTGATTCTCATATGTGCCCTGACTAGGTATGAAACCCGCAACCTTGGCGTATCGGGACGGTGCTCTAACCAACTGAGCTTCCTGGCCAGGGCTCGGGTTTTGTTTCGAGGTGCAATTCACATACTATATGGTTCACCCATTTAAAGTGTACAGTTCCACCCTTGGGTCTTTGTCCAAAAGTCTATCCCTGAAACTACTCAGAAAACAAGAACACACAGCAGTCAGGGTGCTTTCCGGTGCTCTCGGCTCGGCGGGGCATTGGGCAAGCTGTTGCTGCCTCTGGTCGTTGGGTGCTGCCTGCCTTGATGATTTCAGTTTGGGGTCACGAGTGAGTGGATCTGGTGTGAATCCTCACGGTTGTGTCTTGGTAGCAGTGCCGCCCCTGACATTTGACCTGCCCGGAATCATGTGCAGGGAGCTCTCCTGCCTCGTTCCCCGGGCTGTGTTGATTGGGTGTGTGTTGTAACCTGCGGCACACTGTTGAAGCGCCTGCTCCAAATGCACGCCCAGCTAGTTCTGGCTGATGTGTTATGGGCAAAAGGTGTCCCTGTTTGTTGTTTTTAAAAGATTTTGTTTATTTTTTTTCTATTGATTTTTAGAGGGAGGGGAAGGGAGGAAGAAAAGGAGAGAGACATCAATATAAGAGTTGTATCTTGTCCGTGCCCAACCTGGGACTGAACCTGCAACCCAGGCACATGCCCTGACCAGGAGTGAAACCAGCGACCTTTCACTTTGCTGGATGATGTGCAACCAACTGAGCCCCACCGGTCAGGAATATCCCTATTCTCTTTGAAAACTGCTTTGTTAGCCCTGGCTGGTGTTAGCCCTGGCCAGTGTGGCTCAGTGGATTATGTACCAGCCTGCAAACCAAAGGGTCGCCAGTTCGATTCTCAGTCTGGGCACAGGCCTGGGTTGCAGGCTAGGTTCCCGGTTGGAGGCGTGCAAGAGGCAAACAGCTGATCAGTGTTTCTCTCACACATCACTGTTTCTCTCCCTGTCTTTTTCCCTCTCTTCCCTTCTCTCTAAAAATAAATAAATAAAAATATTTTTTTTAAAATACTGCTTTATTAAAGTATTATTTACATACCAAAGATCGCTTGTTTTAAGCATACAGTCAGTC
This sequence comes from Micronycteris hirsuta, assembly GCA_004026765.1. NCBI lineage: Eukaryota > Metazoa > Chordata > Mammalia > Chiroptera > Phyllostomidae > Micronycteris > Micronycteris hirsuta. The sequence goes on from PVJI01000561.1 coordinate 200,626, forward strand.
CAGCCCTGGCCAGGTGGCTCAGTTGGTTGGAACGTCATCCTATGCACCAAAATTTTGCAGATTTGATCCCAGGTCAAGGCACGTACAGAAGGCAAACTGATTGATGTTTTCTCTCACGTCTGTGTTTCTTTCTCTTCTTCTCTCTTCCTCTCTAAAATCAGTAAACATATTCTCAGGTGAGGATTAAAAATTAAAAATAAGCCCTGGCTGGTGTAGCTCAGTGGATAGAGCGCGGGCTGGGAACCAAAGAGTCCTGGTTCGATTCCCCGTCAGGGCACATGCCTGGGTTGCAGGCCAGGTCCCCAGTGAGGGCCATGTGAGAGGCAACCATACATTGCTGTTTCTCTCCCTCTCTGTCTCCCTCCCTTCCCCTCTCTCTAATAATAAATAAATAAAATCTTTAAAAAAAAAAATAAATAAAAAATAAATAAAAATTAAAAATAAATAAATAAATTATGAATTTAGGTGACTAATGTGGACTTTAAGAAATATCAAGCGTACAATCCAGTGATTTTTGTACATTTACAAAGTGTACAACCATCCCCACAATCCAATGTTGGAACATTTTCATCGTCTCAAAGATCCCTGGGCCCGTTTGCAGCGACTCCCCCACCGCGCTCCCTAGCACCAGGGACCACCAGTCCGTGTCCTGGCCTGTTGGTTTGCCTTTCCTGGGCATGCTGTGTGATGCTGCTCATATCACATGTCCAGATAAGGTACTTTTTAAAAGTATATTTTATTAGCCCAGCTAGTGTAGCTCAGTGGATTGAGCGCGGGCTGGGAACCAGAGGGTCCTGGTTCGATTCCCAATCGGGGCACATGCCTGGGTTGCGGGCCAGGTCCCCAATGAGGGCCATGTGAGAGGCAATCACACATTGCTTTTTCTCCCTCTCTTCTCTGTCTGAAAATAAAATCTAAAAAAAAAAAAAGTTTATTTTATTGATTATGCTATTACAGTTGTCTCATATTTTTCCTCCTCTTTATTCCCCTCCACCCCACTCCCACCCACATTCCCCCCTTAGTTCATGTCCATGGGTCATACAGGTAAGTTCTTTTGGCTTCTCCATTTCCTACACTATTCTTAACCTCCCCTGTCTATTTTGTACCTACCATTTATGCATCTTATTCCCCGTACCTTCCCCCCCATTCTCTACCCTCATCCTCGTAGTAGTTAGTGAATTCTTTCTGAGGCTTTTTAAAAAAACAGTAAGTTCTCGCCCTGGCTGGTGTAGCTCAGTGGATTGAGCGCGGGCTGGGAACCAGAGGGTCCCGGTTCGATTCCCAGTCAGGGCACATGCCTGGGTTGCGGGCCAGGTCCCCGTGAGGGCCATGTGAGAGGCAACCATACATTGCTGTTTCTCTCTCTCTCTGTCTCCCTCCCCTCTCTCCAAAAATAAATAAAAATAAAATCTTAAAAAAAAAAAAAAACCAGTAAGTTCTCGGTTTGTTTATTTTAAGAGAGGGAGAGAAACACAGTGTGCAGTTGCCTCTTGTGCACCTCTAGCTGGGAACCCAGCCCGCAACCCAGGCGTGTGCCCTACACTGGGAATCGAACCGGGGACCCTTTGGTTCATGGGATGGCACTCAATCCAGTGAGCCACACCAGCCAGGACAGCTTATTTATTTTTTATTTTAGTTATTGATTTTAGAGAGAGGTAGGGAGAAGAGGAAGAGAGCAAAACATCAAGTTGTTGTTCCACTTAATTTATGCATTCATTGGTTGATTCTTGTCTGTGCCCTGACCGGAGATTAAACTCTCAACCTTGGCATATTGAGGTGACATTCTAACCAACTGAGCTACCTGGCCAGGGCCTTAGGTTTTTGTGGATATTTAAGTATAAAATGGTCAGCTGGGTCAGAGTGGTTAGGGAAGTTTAAGAAAGTTTCTTGCCCTAGCCGGGTGGCTCAAATGATTGGAGCATCATCCTATACACCAATAAGTTAAGAGTTTGATCCCCAGTCGGGGTGCATGTGGGAAGCACCAATAGATGTTTCTCTCTCACATTGATATTTCTCTCTCTCCCCCTGTCTCTAAAATTAACACTTTTTTATTTTTCTGTATTTTTAAAGATTTTATTTATTTATTTTTGGAGAGAGGGAAAGGGAGGGACAGAAACATCAGTTGGCTGCCTCTCCCGCACCCCCAACCAGGGACCTGACCTGCAACCCAGGCATGTGACCTGACTGGGAATCGAACTGTAGACCTTTCAGCCTCCAGCCAGTGTTCAGTCCACGCACCAGCTAGGGCTAAACATATATATTTTTTCTTTCTTTTTTAAGGGAAATGAAGGGAGGGCGGGAGGAAAGGAAAAGGGGAGCGGGGGAGGTTAGGTTCGTCATGACAGGTGCTAAGAGTGCCAGTGTGCTTCCTACCTGACCTCCCCTTGCCGTGTGATGGGACATGTATTCAGAAGGACCTTGAAGTCTGTTTTTCACCTTTGAATGACATAATTCTGTACTGGATGTGTGTGTCTTTGATAATGGACACACTCTTGTACAAGGAGGGAATCACGAACATCGTAGAAACAGCTCGCAGAAGGACTGCGCGAACTGGGCCTCTGGAAAACTGTGGGCCTCCCTGTGCAGGTCTGGGCATGTTCTCTGTTGCCAGGGTTGCCCTGCTAAGCTAACTGGTCTCTGCTTTGTGTTTTAGACTTTTGCGGAGTTCCAAAAGTAGTGGGAAGATGCCGGGCCTCCTTCCGCAGATGGTGGTACAATGCCACGGACGGGTCCTGCCAACAGTTCGTGTATGGAGGCTGTGGTGGGAATGGCAATAATCACCTGACCAAGGAGGAGTGTATCAAGAAATGTGCTGGTTTCACAGGTCAGACAACGGTAGTTGAGGAAATATTATCAGTCAGTGCATTCATTGGGATGTGGGTGCCTTTGCTCTTCACTGGTTCCTCACAACTGAACCTGGGCATTCAAAAAGCAGAAGAAACAGGCACGACGCGAAGGTCGCCCACACAGCGGCCTCACAGCTGGAGCAGGAGGTCGGGGGCGCAACTGCGTCTTCACAACTTCCTTTCTCCCTCTGCTGAGTGCGAGTCCCGTACCAGACGCAGTGTGGGAGGAAGTGGCTTCCCCTTGAGCAGAGCCCCCCACGTCCACTCAGACAGGCTGTAGCACTCGCTCTCTGGGTGTTTGGGTTATTTTTACCTCTGGGACAAATGACTTGAGGAGCTCACGCAGCCAGCCAAGTTCTGAGTCAAGTTAAAACTAGAACATACTTCCTGGATCCATCCTTCCCCCAGGCCTCACCTGCGAGGATTCTGTGAAGTCAAGATAACATTCACCCTGCCAGTCTCACTGTTTAAATAAAAACGTAAAGCCCCACACTGAGCCACGAGGGACCTCCTGATGGCAATGAGACATTGGCCCTCTGGGGCCTGCTCCTTCCCAAGTGTTCCAGAGACTCAAGGATTTGGCCGTCCAAACTGTTAGACATTTTCATTGGCAGTCTCCCTGACATCATCACATGACTTCCCGCATTCTTTCTTGACGGCTTGGCTTCGGCATTCGGACTCTGGGTTCTGATTCTGTGTCAGGATGTGCTGGCGCCGTTACTGCTCCTTGCACACCACCAGCCTGTGGGTCCACGTCCTGTGTCTTTGTGGGGTTTTTATGTGTCCTCAGTCACTGGTTGTAATCTCTCTGGGCCTTGTGCTCTGCATTCAGAAGTCAGACAGACGTATGTGAAGAGGGGGAAGCAGTGGTTTGAGCTGTGACTTGAGGTCTGAAACAGCGCCGAGCACACAAGCCCGCCAGTGCATGAGCGCCTTGGGGAATGTCTTACTGATCTTTGTGTGCCTGGTGCCCAGCAGGTGCTCACCGAGTGTTTGGAAAGCTGGGGTGGCGGGATGTTGTTTTTGGATCACACAGGCGACCTCCTCCCCTTTCAGGGAGCAGCTGGCAACTTTACCAGATGGTGACTGAGGAAGATAGCATTTATTGTAATTTTCCATCATCAGCTAGGATCCAGTATGGGGGCAGGAATATTTTTGCTACCTTTTCTGTTCTTCCCTAATCAAGAGTTGACTGTAGGGCCCCGACCAGTGTGGCTCAGTTGGTTGGGCGTCAGCCTGCAAAGTGAGAGGTAGCCAGTTTGGTTCCCCGTCAAGGCACATGCCTGGGCTGTGGGTTCCGTCTTTGGTTGGGGGCGTTGCAGAGGCATCCAATTGATGTTTCTCTCTGACGTCGATGTCTCTCTCCCTTTCTTTCTCCCTCCCTACCCCTCTCTCTAAAAATAAATAAATCTTTTAGCCCGGCTGGCGTACCTCAGTGGATTGAGCGCGGGCTGGGAACCAGATGGTCCCGGTTCGATTTCCAGTTGGGGCACATGCCTGGGTTGTGGGCCAGGTCCCCAGTGAGGGCCATGTGAGAGGCAACCATACATTGTTCTTTCTCCTTTCCTTCTCCTCTCTCTAAAAATAAATTTAAAAAAAATATTAAAAAAAAATAAATAAAAATAAATAAATCTTTTAAAAAGAAGAGTTGACTGTAGGAAGTGTACCTACCTGTTCTGGTTGCTCATTATTTTCTCAGGAAGATGGTTGTTTAAGAGTGCAAGCAGCAGGAACTAAGGCATGAAGACAGGAGGTCACTACGGGGGCCGGGGTGGTTGTGTTTTGCTGGCAGAAGACAGCCGGTTTTGGTTCAGAGTCTGGCTCCAGGCTTAAGGGCCCAGAAAGCTCTCTGGGCACTGACGCGTGGCTCCGCTCACTGCACATCTCTTGAGGCGTCTTTCGTGCACCTGGATGAGAGCGCGGACTGCCAGAGCAGCTCGGCGCTGGAGCATTTTGCCATCATATTGTCTCCCAGGCAGGCAAGCTCTGTGGGAAGCCACATGGTAATGAGAATGCCAGTTTATTAATTTATAATGAGAACCAGAGCCACCCCAGGGGACCAGACACTCAGCAGCCCTGGCCTGCAACTGTAGACCACGTAGGCAGTTCTTGGCCAAATTCCCAGAAGATTGCTTGATGAAAGAGGCCGGACAGGGGAGCTGGTTTGTGATGTGTTCAGTGGCGTCTGGTCGGCCAGCCCCGTGCCTCTCCAGAAGGTCTGTGCGTGTCAGGGCCGGTGAGATGGGGAGGCGAGGCCCCTCCTGGACCCTGCCAGCCTATCCGCCTCACCCTGTTAGTGTGAGAGAGAGAGAAAATACACATAACATAAAGTTTACCATTTTAATCATTTATAATTGTGCAGTCCACTGGCATTAAGTACATTCACATTGCTGTGCGCCCCCTTAACTTTTTAATTTGGTAGATGGGATAATACCGTTAACAGGTTATTTGGCCTTGGAAGTCATATTGTGTTTTTACATTCATTTCACACGTCTTAGTTCCAATTCCCAGTGAGTTGATCTTCACGTCTAACCCACAAGGAACATCTTGGTTCCTTATTTCCAAGTTCTGTCAGGCTTGTGGTCCCGCGTGTGCACTCAAAGGCCCATGCAACGTGGAAATGGGAGTGGCCATGAGAGGCCCACAGGGCACGGCCGCTCAGGGACACAGCTTGTTTAGTTTCACTGGCGATCTTGGAGGAAGGTGCCCTTTCTCACTGTGCGGTTTATTTGTGCCTTTGTAGAGAACACCGTTGACGGTCTGGCCACCAGCAGGAATGGAACAGACTCCTCTATCCCAAGTGGTACGTTCTGAAGGACCCAGGTTGAATGAGGCTGTCCAGATGGGTAACCAAAAGGACATTGTAGTCTGGGACTTGTGCAAGGGCTTCCACCTTCTGGTTCTGTACTCAGCATTGGCAAGCAAGGGCTCTGCCTGGGCTGCCAGCTTTTGCCTCCTTGCCAGCATCTTTAACAGAGAAGGGGGCCGAGGGATCCTGCAGTGCCTCTGAGCGCGCCTCAGCTTCCTCCTACGGGTCAGGGGACTGTGCTTGCCTCCCATGTGGCCCAGGCCCCTCCCTCCTCTCTGGGCTGGCCTCGCCTCTGTGGTCCTACGCCCCCGCCACCACCTCTCCTGGCCTGTTCTGTTTCCTCTGTCCCCTGTGGTTCTTTCCGTCCCCCTCCCTATGCTGAGTCCTGTCCTCTGCCACCCCGCCTCCATTCCCACAGCAGTCCTTGAACTCGAGCTCTGTGTCAGCTTGCTTTGTAGTGCTGACAGCAGCTGCCCTATTCCTCCTTTATGATTAAGGGTTCAGCTTCAGGAGCCTGGGGTGAGTGGTACAGACGCACTAGCAAGTCCAGCCCAGCTTTCCTGAAGGCCAGTTCCCAGGCAGTGGGCCCTGCTGGGCAAGACCTGCTGTGGAGGGAGGGAATCTGCCCCCACCCCATTGGAGGATGGTCCCCAGTAGGCTAGTGGTCACACACCAGTTGCTACTTGGCTCTGACTGTGACACCAGTGCTTGTGGGAGAGTGGCTGTTTATTCTGTGACTTGAAGAATGCTGAGAGTTAGGCTAGAGTCTTTTTCCAGGTTTTCTAGGCCTGTGCTCACTGTTGACTCCTAAGCCGGCCTCTCCAAAGCCATCCAGCACCCTGGGGCACTGGCATGATAGCTCTGATTTCAGTCCTGTTTCAGAAGAAAGTTTCCCCAGAAGAGTAAGGGAGGGACTCCTCACTATGCAGAGTGAACAGGACTGGTTTCCTCATCAACCCAGAGGTTATGGCCGGGATTAGTTTTCATGCCGACCCTGGAGTGGAGGCCTCCCCATCCGGCGTTCACGCAGCGGGTGCCGTAGAGCCCATTAGAGCCGGAGGTGGTGGAGCAAAGCCGCCCGTGAAGGGGGGATCCAACCCTTGCTTCTAGGTGCCCGTGCCTACAGTCCCTCAGTGGCCCTTCTAGACTCGGCCCCAGCGGTGCACAAGGCCCTGTGACTGCCCCGGCCTCCCTGACACGGCTGTTTGTTTCAGTTCCCAGAAGGCAGGATTTTGATGACCCTTCCAGCGATATTTTCGACTATGAAGGTATAACTTTTTTTTAATTCATTTTTCATTTTAGATAGTAGAAAGTATAACTTAAAAAACATGTGGGCAAAACATATTTTCTTTACTTAGTTGGAATTGTGACACACTTCAAGATTTCCACTAAGGAAATTGTAGCTAGGGCCTCCCGGCCTCCCCAGGGGGTGGGACGCAGGGCAGAGGCTGCCGGAGGCTGTGCTCGGGGAGGTGCAGCTGCAGGCCCTGCTCCCCAGCTGTGCGGCTGCGCCTCTAAGTCAGTCCCTGAGTGTAAAAACTGAGGGCTCGGGCCAGATCTCCTAGAGACCGAGGAATGCACGCAACGTGCCTAGAACAGTGCCTGCTAGGGGAACCTCCGTAACAACATAGTCTGGCTGCACAGAGAAGGGTACTATACATGTGGAGGAGGGCGTCAGGTGGGTCAGACTGAGCACGTCTGTAGTTGATCAGTTTCTGTAGCAGGGAGACAGTTCTCCCTTGGCTGGCAGCTGTGTGACTGCGTGGGAGCATTCTAGCTCCATTTTCCTCTGCGCCCTGCTCATCTGTGCCCCTTGGGCCCTCTGCTCTCAGAACACTGCACTGCCAAGGCGGACACAGGGCCTTGCCGCGCAGCCTTCCTACGTTGGTACTTTGATGCCGAGAAGAACTCCTGTGATGACTTTATCTATGGAGGGTGCCGGGGCAATAAAAACAACTACCTCTCCAAGGAGGCGTGCATGAGCCGCTGTTTCGGTGAGTCTGCCTGATCCCTGGATCCAAGAAGCCATGGTGGGTGGACGACCCTCCCCAAGTCCATGCCCCATCCCTAAAAAAGGCTGTCGTTTGGCCTCCATCCTTCTCTGGCTCCCTAGTGGGGAACAGGTAGACTTTGGCCCCTAGATACGTCCTAGGTCCCCACCAAGGTGACAAGGCCTTGAAGAACTGGAAGAAGTAGTACCTCAGAAAGAGCCCTCTGTGAAGGCTCGGGGCTGAGGGGGTCTTCAGGCGGCAGCAGTTCTCGGGGGAAGGGACTGTGAGCTGACCTTGGGGCTATGTGTTCTCTCCCAGGCAAGCAGCTGTATCCCGTCCTGCCCCGCAGCACTAAAGGTAAGTGGCCTTTTGCCGCCACCCCCACCTGCCTGCCTGACCAAACTCAGCTGTGTTTTTGCAGGCGCATGTTTGGGACACATCATCCTTTGCCATAAACATCGTTTGGTAGAAAGTTGTGTTTCTGCACGAGAATAGCCAGGCAGCTCGGAACATGTGGCAGATGTCTGTCCCACCACAGTCTGTGGCGGGGCTGGAGCAAGCAGCCGGGGGACTGCAGGGCACGCGGGTCTGCCACACACAGGCCTGGGTCTGGCTCCAGGTTTAGCGGGAAGTCTGGTCCGTGGGGTGGGCAGAGTTGGTTGTGGGCGACAAGAAGCAGTCGGAGACCTTGCTGTGTGCGAGGCACAGCCGGTGTTGTCCCCAAGCAGTGTGGTCTGACAAGGAGGCTGGGCCTCTCGCTTTTCCATTCTGAGCCTGAGTCTGGGAGGACAGCGTTTGCAAAAGGACCTGCCACACTGGTTTGGTCTCTTTCCACCTGTTTCCCTAGTAAGGCGTGCTGACCCGGCCTGCTGCCTGCCCTATTGTAGAGGAGGGGTGAAGCTGGAACTGGTCTGCCAGGCCTGGGCAGAAAGCAGACCATCAGGAGAGTTGGTGGGGCAGGGCAGAGGTGGAGAGGGACTCGCCCCTATCCAGCTCTGCAGCCAGGCAGGGGGAGGGAATGGGGTAGCTGCCGTAGGAGCCACATTCCTTAGGTGGAGTGCCACCTGAAAAGAAAGCATCTTCACTGACCAGTGGGGTGACCACTGTTGAATTTACCAAGGCCATTAGGAACACAAGGGTCCCCTCACAGCACTGCCCCAAATAAACCCTTGCCTCTGCCCTTACCTCGTTCCAGTCAGCCGTCCAGCCCCCGGCAGGCCCACCTTCGTCTGGGGCTGATGGGGGGGCGGGGCGGAGTGGATACAACACCTGGGGTTTTATGTTTCCACACATGCCAGAGGTGTGTTTTTCCCGTGGGCTTGGGACTCCTGGACAGCTTGCCCCTAAGAGGTGGAGGGAAATAGTTTAAGTGCGGCTGTTTGTGCAGAAAGAAGGAACCCAAGTAGTCGCTGATGGTGTGCATATAGCCCGGCGCCCCATGTTTCCAGGGGCCAGCTTGTTAGCACTGTTCTTCCTGGATGGGTGGTGTCCGTTCTCCAGACCTTCCGGGTCAGGTGGCCGGGCTGTGGGGTGCAAGGGCTGCTGGGTCCTCGCCCTGAGCTGCCCCACTCTGGCCGGAGCTGTCCTCATCCCACCAGTTCTGAGGCCTCTCTCTCCCCACCAGTGGTGGTCCTGGCGGGGCTGTTTGTGATGGCCCTGATCATCCTGCTGGGAGCCTCCATAGTCTGCCTGGTCAGGACGGCGCGGAGGAACCAGGAGCGGGCCCTGCAGGCCCTCTGGAGCTCCGAGGATGATAAGGAGCATCTGGTGAAGAACACGATTGTGCTGTGACACCTCGTCTCTGCCCTTCTTCAGGATTCAGGACCCACTGTCCTTGAAGAGAACCTGGGGAGGACGAGGGGAGAGAGCTATAGAATGTGTGTGTGCTTTTTACAATAGAGTGATTGATTTGTATTTTTGTGATTATTAGGGCTTTTCGTCTGTTCGTTACTTCAGAAGTTAAGCGAGCCGCGTCCTGGCTCTCCCAGGCAGGTCCGCTTTGGAAACCCTCTAGTGGTTCCCACTTGGATGGCCCGGCCCTAGACCTGAAGTCGGTTCCCCTTCGATTTCTTTACTCCAGGGGTAGTTTTCTTTGTTCATATTGAAGCCTTTTTGCCTCCTCTCCTATCAGAAAAGTAATGTTTTAATAGTTTCCTTTGTTTGATTTGTGGGTTTTTTCATTTTTAAATAAGCAGAAACAAAAGGGGTTTTTTTTGTTGTTTTTTTGTTTGTTTTTTTTTTTAATTAGGATTCTGAAAGGAAGAGAGTAAAATGTACAGGTTTAATAAAAAGGATCTTCCCTTTTAAAGTAAATTTCAGCATGTGCTTTCTTTATATGACTGCTTGCTTGCTTGCTTATTTATTTATTTATTTTAAAGATTCTGTTTACTTATTTCTACCGAGAGGGGAGAGGAGGGTGGGAAACATTGATGTGTGGAGGAAACATTGATCAGTTGCCTCTTGGGCGTGACCCGCCGTGAGAGCCGGCCTGCAGCCCAGGCATGTGCCCTGACCGGGAATCGAATGGGTGACCTTGTGGTTTGCAGGATGACCCCAACCACGGAGCCACACCAGGCAGGGCGGGACTGCTAATTTAAATTCTACCAAAGTTATCACAGGACACTACATGAAATGTCCCATTCTAGAAACAAACTCCTTAAAAAAAAAAAGCATCTTTCAGTGGGGGGGGGTTATTGTTGTTTTTTAAAGGTTTTATTTATTTATTTTTAGACAGAGGGGAAGGGAGGGAGAAAGGGAGAGAAACATCAATGTGTGGTTCCTTCTCACACTCCTCCCGTGGGGGACCTGGCCTGCAACCCAGGTATGTGCCCTGACTGGGAATCGAACCAGTGACCCTTTGGTTCACAGCCCACGCTCAATCCACTGAGCCACACCAGGCAGGGTGAGATCTTTTTTAATAAAATACATCCTATGTTACAAACTGAGTGTCCATAAAGCCTTACCAAACTACACTTAGCCTTACTATTTGTGGTGAGTTCTGGTATTTTCTATTCCAGTTCCCTTTTTAAAAATGCTAGACATACCCCACTGATTTGATTTTTTTTAATTTTAAATGACCCACTGTGGACTGTAACCCATACCTTAGACACTTCTTTGGGGCATGGGAAAGTTGGAATAAGGCTGCATCCTGTTCAGGGAAAGACCAAGACCTTCCTGATGTTGGAGTGGTTCTGACTAAAATCACTTGGGCCTCATGATTTTCCTCTTTTCCTGCAGTTCTGCCATCTTCTCAGGGCTCCCACAGGTGCCCCTGCACGGAAATGGGGAGTTTTGGGGGAGGCTGCATTGGCCTCCATGGCTAGTCCCGACTCCCCTGCCTCCCTGCCACGTTCCCTTCCTGTCTGGACTCTGGAGGCTCCTCCCTCCCCTTCACCTTCCAAACATGTCCTGGACGCAGCAGCATCCAGGCAGCCCACAGTGTTAGGTAAAATTTCCCAGGGCTCAAAGAGCAAAGAAAAAAAGCTGATAAACTCCATCGTTGCATCAACAGTTTTCTTTCCTTTTTTTATTTTAAACATTTTTTCAAAATTGATTTTACAGAGAATGGAAGGGTGAGGGAGAGAAAGAAAGAAACACCTATTTGTTGTTCTACTTATTTGTGAATTCATTGGTTGATTTTTTGTATGTGCCCTGACTGGGGATCAAACCCACAACCTTGGTATATCATCAGGATGATGCTCTGACCAACTGAGCTGCCTGGCTAGGCTGCATCAAGGGTTTCCAAATAGACCTTGAGGCTTGTCTTGGGCAGCAAGCGGTCCTGGAGGATCATGGGGACACAGATACCCTCCCTGCTGCGTGAGTGGCAGGCGCTAAAGAATTGCATAGAACAGGGCAAGATGGATAGGGGTCCTGGCGGTGAAGTTGCTCCGGTAGAGGAAAGTACCTTACCACGCTCGCCTCGTGCAAGCACTGACCTTTTCTAGGAGCCGGCGCCAGGGGGCCCGGGGGAGGTGTCAGCCAGCCTCTGGAGGATGCAGTCTCAGTCTCCCCCTGCCTGGGTAGCGGGAGGCTGGGCTCTGGCCCGGGAGTGGGTGGAAGTGCCTGGTCAGTCTGTGGGCTCTGTGCGACCTGGTGGTTCCAGACAGTTCCAGGTTTTCCTGTCACCTCCCCATGGAATAAAAAAGACAATAAACTCTCCTTCCTAGAAATCCCTAAGGCCAAAAAAGTCCACATTCTGTACATTGGGGGAAAGACATATCCATTAAGGCTTAAAAATCTATCGCAGAAAGAACTGCCACTGTTCATGGAGTCTGCCGTTTCCTCTGCCAGGCCCTTCAGTCGCCGTCGCTGGCTCCGAGCTGGTGAGCAGTGAAGCCTGCAGTGTCCTGCACACATCGGGACCCCAGGACGGGGCCGCCTGTGGCCAGGGGTAGGGCCCAGGCATCGGGATAGACTGTGCACCACCCCAGGTGTGCAACAGTGGGCAGGTCACTTAACTCCTTTGAAGCTCAAGTTTCCTCACCTGTAAAGTGGGTGGAGGTGAGGGTTACGTGGGATCACGTGATCACGTGACGGGTCAACCGTGGGATGTGCTCGGCAAGGCAGCCATCTTCAGGTGACTGATCGCTATCTTTGCCCACATACCTGCTTCCTGTTCCCCCTGAGTGGGCGTCTGCCTCCTACACCCACCCTGCCACCACGAGCAGCCCTCGTTCCCTCGTCTTCAGGAACCTCAAACTCACTGACGCCTCTGGCCTGGCAGAAGGCCTTTCCTTGACCTACAAGTATTGTCCCCTTCATCTGTCATGTGGAGGGAAAAGCTGTGTGTCCCGTTTGTCTCCTGGTGAGAGAGGCCCAGGGCCCACTTGCTGCCGCAGACTGCCTGCCAGCCAGCCAGTGGTGTCACCCTGCACATTTTCAGGTGTGGTGCTGCCATGCCACTGGGCCCTGAAACAACTGTACCACAACTTCTCTCTGGACCATTTACAGGGTGACAGTGGTGTCCTTTTTCTCGTCAAGACTGCTCAACAATGGGCCAGTAGCCAAGTTATTCAGTGGACATTTAACAGCCTTTGTCTAGCATCATTAAGAAGTGTAATGGCCCTGGCTAGTGTGGCTCAGTGGAATGAACACCGGCCTGCAAACCAAAGGGTTGCCAGTTCGATTCCCAGTCAGGGCACGTGCCTGGGTTGTGGGCCAGGTCCCCAGTTGGGGGTGTAAGAGGAAACCACACATTGATGTTTCTCTCCCTCCCTTCCCCTCTTTCTTAAGAATAAATAAATAAACCTTAAAAAAAAAAAAAAAGTGGAATAGACTTTAAAAAATCAACTCAAAGATCTCCCCTTACTTCCTCCTGGTCCATATACTTTAAGAAGGCAGCTCGGTCACTGAATGTGGCTGTTCCCAGAAAGGTCAAAGGCGTTGGGGATGTGCCTTCCTCATTCCTGGGTACGGTGCACCTTTCTCCCCAACATCGGCCCCAGGCACCTGATCCTGGCACCCTCCGGGGGGCAGGCCAACCAGAAGGGAGCCTCAGATTGAAGTTAATTCTGGTTCAGCCCTTTGGACTATCTCCTGGACTGCCTGATCCTGGGTCATGAAGATAATGACCACTTGGTCACTGAGTGCCCTGCTTGCCAGGTCTTCCTGTGGTGGCCCGCATTGTCCCTATACATTTGGAAAAAGGCTGGTTCCACTCATAGGTCTGGGTGTGAGCCGGTGTTGATCAAAGGGAAACCACACCTCCTGAGATGGGGTACGCACTGATTTCCAGCCCTTGGAGGGAGTCAACAACCAGGGACCTGGAGAGGGAGGCCTTAGACCCCAGGAGGTGGGTGGAAGGGAAGGGGTGCAGTCAGTGGTCTCAGTCCTCTAGATCAACCCCCACATCCTGGCCCATCACTGGTCCACCTGAGCCCTGCGGCCTCTGCAGCTGCCAACGTGATCAGCAGACAGAGCTGGCCCTCGCCAGTCCTGTGGTGCCCGATGCCATCAGTAGCAGCTTCTGAATGGGGGCCCCACCCCTAGACATTTATAAACAGGACCTGCAGAGCCCTGTCCTAATCTGGCTGATGACAAAACCACACACTGCCACCCAAGCGCCCCGGGGTTGTGCCATGCATGGCCATGGAGGCTGTGAACTCCTCAGGGGCACTGCCTATGCAGCTCAACCAAACCAGGGCGGTGCTGTTCTAAGTCAAGTACAACAACAAATCCTGAACTGGAGTCCCTGTACCCAGCAGCCCGTGTTTCTGTGTGCGGGAAAGAATGAATCACAATGTCTGTGGGGCACGGGAGCTGCTTCCAGACCTTGTGACTATTGTCAATGATGTCGAAGATCAGCAGGTCACCCTGGCCTCCCTGTGTGGGTCCTAGTGGGAGACGGCCTTGAACTCCATTCTGGCTGAAATAAGCCCTGCTCGCTCACACCTGGATGGCAGGTTGGACTCCCATCCCGGTCGCTGTAGAATGGCACACTCGTGTGACAATGCATCAGAAACCAGGAGGGGTGGGTTGTTGGTAGAAACAGTATTCCATGCTGCTACAAGTGTGTAGCTGGGTGTGCCAAGGAGTGATGACCCTGACAGCTGTACCCGGGCCATTTCTCAGGGCTGGGTTTGCAGTGAGCACCTTGAAGGACAAGGAAATGGCTCCCTTTGGACAAGGAGCACCTTGCACCCCCAAGCTCAGTGTCCCATCCTTGTAATGCAACCCACTGCACCTGCAGGGTCCATTTGGACCACCCACTTTGTCCCCATAGGGCAAGGGGACACCACACAAATGCTGATGCTTATGTGGCTTCCTGCGAGTAACAACACCTTTGGTCTCTGGCCCAGCAATCTCCAGGCTTCTGCCAGCATTCTGGAAACTACTACAGGCTAACTTACTAGCTGGTAAATGGAGGAAAATTGAACCCCAGACACAACAGTCAGCTGGCTGGAGGCTGGCTGGAGGCCAGCTGGGCTGCTAGCCCCTTGGCAACGGCCAAAGCGTAGTTCTGAAGATTTTCTAATTATTAACATTCCAGAACGCCCCGGGCTAATGCCGTGTGGGAAAGGAAACCCAGGCTCTGAATACTGCATGCCTAAGGCCATGGTCTCCTGGGAGGCGGTTAAGTTCTGAGGAAACAGCTCCCCACAGGGATGAGTGTTTGTAGGACCAGGGCACTCCACTCACGCAAACTTCGGAAGAGACTAAACCAGGCCTCAAAGCACTTGCTTTCCCAGTGAGACCTGTCAGTCCTCGGAACCTCGTGGAGGACGGTCTCTCCCCACCTTAGTTTTCCTGGCCACTAAAATTGGCATTGGGATCTCTTCCTAAGGTGTCGTGATCCAGGAAAAACGTCAGGGTTGGAGTGACTCTGAAGAATGTGAGCCGCTGAAAGATGAGGGAAGAGGCAGCTGATCGAGTCGTAGTGAATGACATCAGGGCTGCAGGCCAGTGGGGGACACAAGCCCACTTTCCCTATGAAGGAGAAGGCACTGCTCATACCCTTAGTAGTTTGTGTTTTTTTTTTTTTTTTAATTTCTTACTTTTAGGCAGAAGTACTGAGGAAACAGGCAGGGGAGGACAGTGCCATCAGATGCCAGGGCAGGCAGGGACTGAGGGGGACAGACCTAAGCTACTGTCCTGCCTGTTAGCCATGAGAGCTGAATGTCAGGGAACTAGAATCTTCCCAAGAGGACAATGGTTGCCTCTCATGCCCCCAAACAGGGACCTAAACCGCAACCCAGGCACGTGCCCTGATTGGGGATCAGCAACCTTTCGCTTCACAGGCCAGCGTTCAGCCCACCGAGTCACAGCAGCCTGTTCCCACCCACGCTCTGTGCCCACCCGGCCAGCTTCAACCTGGCCTGCCTTTGTGACCCTCCTGGGTCAGATCTGGTGCACAGATGATGCATTGTAGAACTGCATGCCTGAAGACAGGGTGATGCTGTTACCAGTGTCACCCCAATACATTCAATGAAAGGAAAAAAACACTTCTGGGTCAAGCAGAGCAGAGCAGAGCTCTGCCTGGACTCACCCCTTCCCTCCTGAGGAACCGAAGGTGGGGGCCAGCCCGTCCTCGGACAGCACCCTGGAAGAATGCAGAACAACCGGACACAGGGAGCCAGGTCCCACACCTTCCAGCCACCCACTCTGGATTCCCACCAGCTCAGGCTTTCGTGGGAGAGAAAACCGAAACCACCCTGTTCACCCTCTGTCCTTTGGGTCTGCAGAAGCTGCCGCAGCCTAACTCTCACGCAGGAGTGACCAGAGGGGAGTCTGGAGGACCAGGCTGCGGTCTCCCCAGACCCCTGGCTGTGCCTGCAGTTTCTGCGCAGTGGCAGAGGGCCACAGTCACACCTCACGGCTCCAACGTCTCCCGTCTCAGTTAGGTTCTCGCCCCGACAATCCTTTCATGCTGATACCTGTAAAATTTGGTTTTCAAACAAGTCTCTTCCCAGATAGCCTTCTGGAGCGAATTAAGGCGGAGAGCTGAGGTTCCACTGCACTTTGTCTTGGGTCTGAAAGACCACTCACATGGCCACTCCGCTGCCTCCCAGCCCGGTGCCCTTGGGCATTAGATTGTACCTTTTGCGGCCAGGTTCACAAGGAAACATGAGATTGTGTTTGTGGATAATAGTGAAACCTGACGCTCTGGACGGGTAGCTAAGTTGGTTAGAGCATCGTCCCAATATACCAAGGTTGCAGGTTCGATCCCCGGTCAGAGCACATACAAGAATCAACCAATGAATGCATAAATAAGTGGAACAACAAATTAGTATGTTTCTCTCTCCTGCCCTCTAAAAATAAATAAATAAATAAATAAATGAATAAAAACACAAACCCTGACATTTACTGAGCATATATTTACCTTGTACCAGGCAGGCTCTGTGGGAAACCATCTACTTTATAAGGTGAGTTCTCCACTTTACAGAAGAGGAAACTTGAGGCGCAGCATGACTGCTTATTTGCCCACAGAGCAGTAAGGGGCGGTGTGAGGGTTCACCGGCAAGCAGACTGACGGCCAGACCTCAAACTTGCAGCCACTCTGTGCCCACCTGCCACCAGCACAGCGCCTGGCAGCAGGCAGCCTCACTCATTCACAGGATGATAGCAAGCACCAACTCGGAGTCACACTGTTCTGGTGCCGAGCAAACTAGACAAGGCCCCCACACTTGGAATTTATGACCTGCCAGGACAGACAGCCACTTTCTCTGAAACCCTGCATCCAGCTGTGGGGAAAGCCACAATCATTTTACCTCTCTTCACACTCAGAGTGAAGAGCAAAGATCTTTGATTTACAAGACACCGCCTCCATTCCTCCCCATTTTCTCTCCCTCCATTCTCACTGCCACTCTGACCTTGCAGTTCTTCAGACACACAGGTACATTCCTGCCGCAGGGCCTTTGCACTTGATATTCCCTCTGCCTAGAACACTCTTCCTCCAGATGCTTGTAAGGCTTATCTTCTCATCTTCACATCTTAAAAAGTGACTTCAGTGACACTTTCCCTGGTAACTCTATTTAAAATCCACCCCCCCACCAGTTATTGTTACTTGTTCTCCTTTCTTGCTGTATTTCTCCTTAGCATGTATTACTTTTTAAAAAATACCTTTTATTGGGGTTATAATTTACATAAAACTCACCCCTTTCAAATGTATAATTAAGTGATCTTTAATTAACTTTATCAAGGGGTGCAACGGTTTCCATACATCAGTTTTGGAACACTTCCTCCCCTCACCCCCAAATCTCTCCTGCTCATCCCCATTCCCATGTGGTTCCCAGCACCCACTGGCCCACCCCACCTAACCGCCTTCCATGAGCACACCGTACGGATGCTACCACACCACGGCCATCCCCAGTGCCCAGCTCCTCCCCCTAGCATCACGTTTCCGAGTCCACCGGTGATGTGGCCTGGGTCACCTTGTCCCTCTTCTGTATACATACCTCACATTTTGCCCATCCATTCAGCAACCAATGGTCATTTTGGTTTGCACGGTTTTTTGTAACATACTACATATTTCACCTTGTTGCCCCCATAGGTCAATTCCAGGAGGCTGGAAATTGTGTTCACCACTGTACCCCCAGCACCTGAACTGTGTTGGACACATGGTAGGTGTGGCAGAATTCTTTTCACATGCATGAAGATATGCAGTCCCGGGATCCATGCGTGTGAGCAAAGCTCCGCGTGAAAAAACACTCCCGTGTGGGCCGGCGTAAACTCATGTCCATGGAAAAAAGAATTCTCTAATGGGAATTTGGCAAAAATGTTTCTTAAGAAATTCTCTGCCTTGCTGGGTCTCTTTCCCCAGAGTCAAGGAGCTCATGTTAATGGATCCCTGAAATTCTTCCCTGCCTCAATGTTTTATGGTCCTAAAAGTTAACAGCCCTAGCTAGCTTACCCTCAATTTACTTGTCTCCTGTTTAATGTACTGCCCCGGTCCTGTCTGCCATCAGACCTGAATTTACATCCTAATGCTCTGTACCCCAAATGTTTACCTTACTGAACAAACCTCCCACTTATCTATCCCCCTTCCATATATCTTTATGACCTAGCTGAAGACCCCTGTTCTGGCATGAGTTCATGAATAACCAATCCAATGCAAATATATCCTAAAACTTCTAATAAAAAGCCCGGCTGAGCTACACCCGGGGCCTTTCCCAGAGATGAAGGGAATGGTCCCGTGGCCCTGGACTTCCTTCTCCAAGCGTGTCTCTGGGTGAGATTCTTTCATATGTTCGGTAGTGGTCACCACGGATTTTGCGGGACAAAATCCCAGCAGGTAAGCACTTGGAAAACACATGGTGCTGGCGTGAGTGAGAAGAAGGATGACTTCAGAGAGAGCGGAGCAAGGGCCGTGCTGGCGGCACCAAACAGGGAAGAGGGGATGGAGTGACGGGGCTCCATGGAGCCCGCCACCAGGGTAGGCTCCTCTAAGGAATGGACTTTGGAGCAGAGACTTGAGTGCACAAGGCTGGTCACTGCACATTCACCGTCATCCCCAGGCCCCTGCCTGCCCACTGCCTGCCCACTGCTGTGGGCACAGCCTGCTGCCAGCAGCAGAATGGGGCAGGGCAGGCAGAAACTCACAAGGACACTTCGCCTGACAGTGAAGGGAGCAGGTGGCTCGCCCCGGCCTGACCTGGGGCCAGCCCAGTGTGGAGAGGGAAGGCTGGGTGCTGCTGGCTGCCCCTGCTGCTGAGCACAGTCCAGGGTGAGATGGAGGGAGCGGGCGCATGCCTGGGTGTGAATCCCAGCTCCAGTCTGTTCATTGCTGCATTTACCCCTCATCATCTCACTCAACTGTTGGGTCCCTTCGTTTTCTCATCTGCCAAGCAGGGATAACAACACTATCTACCTTTTATTTTTTAAAAAGCCCAAACATTGTTTCCTAAGCACTTAACTCTGTGCCAGGCCCAGGCCTAGGAAACTAATCCATCTGACTCTTACCTTCCCCCCGTTTGGTAGCTGCCACTTACAGATGAGAAAACTGAGGCACAGGCAGGCGAAGCGACCTTCCCTGGATCGCCCCACTGCTCAGTGGTACACCTGCGCTTCAAATTCAGCAGCCTGGTCCCAAGCTCACGCTCTTCCCCTTTTAGACTGCTCGTCACCAAGCCGCAGAGGGGGTGTTGAAGTGAGTTAAGGTACGGGAAGCCCTTGGAAGAGTGCCCAGCTCAGCACACAATAAACACACAGGGAGTGGTAATGTTCTCACGGGCCTCGGTGAGCCACCCTCCCTGTGTTTCCTCAAGAGCAGGCAGGCAACCGACCCTTTTGGGGGAAGCTGACACCTCTAGCCCCCTTCCCAGAAATCCACAACTGTCCACCCCAACCCCCAGCTCCTCCTCAGCTGCAAGGCTGGAGAGGAGTGTTTTTGTTTTACTCTGCAGTTAACTGTCCACCCTCCCCAGTGCCCACAGAGGGAAAGCTGGGCGGTGCTGGGGAGGGGCTGAGTCAGAGCTGACTCTGAACAAAGGTCTGGTGGGGCTCCTCGGCATTCCTCGGACGGGCAGGTCCCCCTGTTCCCCCCTCCCTGACTCTGGACACACTTTCTCTCACCACACGGTCAGACCTGTGGCAGTTGTGCTCCTGGGAGTGGGGACCTTGAAGTTCAGGGGACATTCCCTGTGCCCATCCAACTGACTTCTCTCAGCAGCTCTGGAGTCCACTTCCAAGAAGCCTAAAGGGGCCAGCCAGGTGAGTGCCCCCCGAGCACAGCTTCCCCAAAGTTCAGGGTCTATCAGAAGTAGGGGCAGCTAACCCGAGGGTAAATCGCCTCTCAGAGGGGCACATTCCAGAGGGCAGGGAGTGTGGTGGAATAGGGGTGCTTTTGACCTTGATGAGCTTCGAGCTCAGGCTTTCAACTTGGGAGCCCTCAGCCTCACCCTCTCGCTTTTGACTAGCACAGCCGCAGCCCTAGCAGTTCCTCAGGTTCGACAGCAGCTCCAGCGACGCAGATAAGGAGGCAAAGGTAGAAGGCTTGCCGCTCCCAAGCAGGTGGTGCCCGGTGCCTCAGCCCGGAACCCGGGCAACCCCTTCACTAAGGGGTCTCCTCTTCCATCCCCACTGCCCTTCGCCCCACAGTCCCACTCTGCAGGCTCAGAAACACAGGGAAGCACCCGGGCAAGGTCAAGAAGCCCAGGGTAAAAAGGGGAAGAAGGCTTCCCACTGACGGGCCTGGGCTTGGCTCATTAAACCTCTAGCCCTTCTGGTGACCTCTTCCGTGCAGGCAGCGGTGAACCTTACCTGCCACGCCTGCCGCTTCCCTGCGAGACTAGCCTGCCCCCTGCAGGGCAATCACGCGCAGCAACCAAGGAGAGGCCACCCACACTGAGTCCACCAGGTTTATTGTTTCCGGAACAGCGTCCCCCTGCCGGGAGGCGGGGGGGGGGGGGGGGGGGGGGGGGGGGGGGGGGGGGGGGGGGACGGCTCATGTGGCTGGGGATCTCAGCACCTGGTGGTGGTGGCGGCGGTGCTGGGGGTGGTGGGGAGGGGGAATGACGGGGTGGGGCGGTGGAACGCGGGAGGGGGACATCTGGACCACAGCAGCGGCGAGCAGGCGGTAGCCGGCAGCTGGCAGGTGGCTAGTAGCCTCCAGGAACGGCAGTTAGAAGCGGGCCGCACTGTCCTCACCGCACCAGGTGGAAGGTGAGCCAGTACATGAGCAGAGGTTGCGCGGCGGCCACGGCCATGGTCAGGTACATGCGCAGCTGGTTCCGTGCCCCGCGCACTGGGACTCCCTCGGCCGCAGCCTCCGCCAGGATCTTCAGCCGCAGCGTCCGGATCTAGGGCCGGCAGGAGTTGCCCTTGAGCCCTTGGGGCTAGGCGCGCACCTGGACACTTGCATTCTCCCTCCCTCCACAGGGGCAGCTGGGCTCAAGTCGCTGCTTCTGGGGCTCCTTAGCTTCCCAAATCTAACAGACAGTGACGACCCTCCCAAGGCCTTGTGAGAAAATGCAAGGATTCCAACCCAGGCCAGGCCCCTGAGTGAGCGAGGTGAGGAAGCGCTGTGATTATGGAGCTGAGATGGGGTGGCGAGATGCAGCTCTGGTTGCCGTCACCTGCTTATGTTGGTCAGACGATCATTTTTAACACAAGCCAGAATGCCTTTGTAAAAAATCTTGTAAATAAGGGCATCTAAGTCAAAGTTTATCTGATGGTTAGATGTGACCCACCAGCTACCAGTCTGCACTGTCTGCTCCTCACACTGCCCTCCAAGTGTCCTGAGGTGCAGTTATCACCATCCCCAATTTACAAGAGAAAACTGAGGTTGAAAAAGAGGAAGTGATCTGCCCGGGTCCGCGAAGCTTGGGGTCCAACCCAGGCCTAGGGAACGCTAGCGCTCTTAACCAGCACCTCCACTACGGCCCTCAAACAAGCTACTTCGGGCATGCTGAAAATTTTTTCATCCTAAAGGAAATTCTGGCAGGAAGGCCCACCATGCAAGCAGAGTGAGGTGAGGGTGAGCGCCCGTCCACCCTAGCAATCTGGATGGCTCCTCTCTTCCTTTAAGCCCCAGTTTGGACACCTCCTCTTCCAGGAAGCCTTCCTGACCCCCGGGCTGGGGCACCCACTCCAGGGCTCCTCAATTCAGCAATGCAGGTCTGGTCTACACTCCCCGCCTGACAGCCTCTGCTTGGATGCCTCCAGGGGTCCCCAACTCTGTCCAAGAGCCCTGTGTTCTCAACCTCATGCCGCCCTGAGCCCCAGCTCACCATGAACACAAAGATCGATATGCAGCACCAGCCCAGCACCAGGTAGTAGCCAATCTTCCCAAAGAGCAGGCCCATGAGGACCCCGCCAATCATCCTGGGGGGAGAGCGGAAGGCTGGTCTGAAGAAGGGGCCCAGGGCTGGGGCTGGCAGTAGGGGAGACGGGGATACTCACCCAACGTATTTGTAGCCCAAGAAGGCCACCAGGTCGATAGTGGTGAGGTCGGTGTTGGCAGTGATCAGGTAGAGGCTGAGCAGGATGGCCAGCACCTCCAGAGTCAGCCAGGCCAACGCGGAGCTGGCCTGCAGCCCCAGGAGGTCTGGGGAGAACCTGTGGGCACCCAAGCTGTCATTGGATCAGCCCGCTAAAACCCTCCCTGAACAGCCACTTGGGGACAGCCTGTGTTGGGTGGGGACCCAGCAGTGACCAGGATGGACCTGGGCCCTGTCCTCATGGAAGTCCCATTCCAGGAAAGGCAGACCTGTCCTCAGTGACAGCTTATACGTGTGGGGGGTCGGGGGAGAGCCCAGGGCAGGGGAGGAGCCTGACCCAGAAGGGAGGGGACTCAGGCCTTCCCAGAGGAGGGGACACCTGCTCTGAGCCCTGTAGACATAACAGTGGGTTGGCAACGAAGGACCTTGGTCTCTGCCATATCCCCAACCTCTCAACAATTAATTTACTCAAATGACAATTAGTTTCAGTGCCATAAAGGAAATGAACAGGGCCTATGAGCAAGAGGTGGGGGCTTGACGCAGCCTGGTGGCTGGGAAGGCGTCCCCAAGGAAGTGACAGTGGAGTGGAGACAGCTCGAGTGAGCAGGTGCTGACCAGGGGAAGAGCACACTCCTGAGCAAAGGGAACTGGGTGTGTGAAGACCCTGGGATGGCAGTGCCAGGCCCTCTGGGGGATGGAACGAGGACCAGCGTGGAGCAGCAGAGGGAGGAGGTGCAGAGAAAGGCCTCATGCAGGGCAGCGCGGAGCTAAGGCGCTGGGGCTTGGTCTGGGGCCAGGGAGCTATGGACCGCTTCAGAGCACGGTGGGATTGGACCTTTCTGGTTGCTGCTGGAGTTGGGGTGCAGGGGGTGTGTAGGGTCAGGGCAGCTAGCTAGGAGAGGGCGAGGATGAGACTGGACCTGGTGGTGGAGGCCAAGGGGAAGGACGGAATTAGAGAATCCCACGTGGGTGGGAAAGAGAGGGTGACCCTGAGCATGACACCTGGAGCTCTGTCTGGGGCCCACGGGAGCACGGCGGGGCCATTCTGAGACAGGGCACCAAGAGACTGTCCCGACTACCCCTCACCCCCAACCCCACACCACTCTGCCCACTCAAGTTCACTCTTACCTCTCCTGGGTCCCCAGTGCCAGGCCAGCCACCAAGATGTAGGTGATAAAAGCCATAGCTGTGGGAGGCAGACACATAGACACAGATCAGAGGAAGGGCCATCCGGGGCCTTCTGGCACCTAGGCCTCTGCCCTAGACATGCCCACCCAGAGGGAGGAGGGTGCTGGGCCATGGTGGGTAGGGTGATACCTGGAATGTAGAGGTCAGGAGCGTTGACATCAAAGCGGGGGGCCACTGGCGTGTCCTGCTGGTACTGCACCTCCCAGTCCTGTGGGGACAGTGAGGGCAGCAGGCAAGGACCCCCAGAACTGGGCTCCTTCCACCCTGTTCACAGGTCCTCTCTCAGGCTGAGTTACCCACCCTGCCCCTGAGGCTTGCCCCGACCTGACTCAGCCCCTCCCATGCCCCCTCCCCAGAGGCTGGCTCCCCTCAGACCACAGTCACGTGCGGCGGGTGCTCCGACCTGGTGCAGGTAGGGAAAGAAGAGCAGGCCCAGCTTTTTGCCCACGTACAGGGTGTCCACGGCAAAGTAATACTTGAGTTTGGTGACAGGGATGAAGCGGTCGATCTGGAGAGGCAGAGCTCTACCTGAAGCCCTGGACCCGTGGCCCCAGGCTTCCCCCCACTCCCACCAGCCCGGCCCACTCACGTTCTTATCCACCAGCTCCTTGCCTTGCGCGGCCAGGCTGCTCCCATAGGCCATGGCCATGTTGGACACGGGATCATTCAGGAAGGCCCCCTGGGGCGAGGCAGCAGCTGCAGGGGAGCCCAGGCCGCCGGGCCCCCGCTGGGCCCCAGGGCCCCGGCTCTGGGCCGGGCTCGTGCCATCGAAAAGCTGGCGGGGGTCAGACATGCCCGGCTGGGGCACAGGGATCCTCCGCTTTGAGGCTGCGGCGGGGAGAGGTGGAAGCCTCATTCATTCTGTGAGCGCGCTCCCTCCCATCCTGCCGCAGTGGGGTACTGGTTTCATGTCTGATGGGCTGACCAGCCAAATGTGGGTGGGTTCTGCTCGCCATCCATCCATCCAAATAACGAGGAGGAGGATGGTGACAGCTACTCTGCACTGGGGCCCACTGTGCAGAGCCTGGCACTAAGCTTTTTACAAACGAGGTCTCTGTCCACGCGCCTCTTCATGCTTCCCCTCGCTCAATCAGCTCCAGCCACATGGACTTCAATGCTCACTGAACACACCGGGCACACTCCCTCCCAGCTCCCGGCCGCCGCAGTGGCTGTCCCTCTGCCTGAACGCTCCTCCCTCAGATGCCCTCATGGCTCACTGCTCTCCTTCAAGTCTGGGCTCAGTGGGGCCTTCCCCCACCATCCTGTCTACACCTGGGCCTCCCCATTCCAGTCCCCATTCCCTTTCCCTGCTTCATGTACAGCCACAGAACTCGGCAGCAGCTGAGATGCTAGATGTTTTATTTCTTTTGTCCCCTCTCTGTCCACAAAACTCTTTGTCTTGTTCATGGCTGAATCCCATACGCAGCACTTGATAAAAAACAGATAAATGAATCAATGGCCATGCCCATTCTCCAGATGTGGAAACTGAGGCCCAGACAGGCTAAAATAAATGACTTGTGCAAAGGGCCAAACTGAGTGAGCAAAGGGCCAAACTGAGTGAGCGAAGGCAAGAGTCCAATCCAGGTTGCCCAATAAATACGATGATAATTCAGCCCCAACTGAGCACTAACCACCTATCAGGCCATGTTCTGAACATTACGGATTAACTCACTTAATCCTCACAACAACCCATCTGCATTGACGCTATTAGCACCCCCATTTTACAGATGGGAAAAGCAAGCCCCAAAGAGGTTCAGGCCCTTGCTTAAAGTCATACAGACAGTATGAGGCAGAGCCAGGGTTCAAGTTTTTAAAAGGTCCCTTCAACTTCATGCAGGGAGGGCGGATGGGAGAGGAGAGGGAGGGATTTGCTACAGGTGGGATTGGAGGGTGGGACAGAGAAGTGCGGGACGGGTTGTCTGGAGGGCCAGGACTTGCTAGAGGCGTGCTAAGTTGGGGCAGAGTGAGGAAGAGGAAGGAGACAGAAATTTGGAGACGGCCAGTTTGAACCCCGCACTCTGGCTCCAGGGGCCCTACTTCTAACCAGTGAGAGATGCTGCTACAGCCAGCATTCACGGAGCTCCGCCTGTGTGCCAGGCCCCATTGTGGGCACAGGGGACAAGGTGGTAGCATCACAGTGGGATGGGGAAGGGTCAAATCATCTGCATCGTGCCTTCCTCTGCCTCAGTTCTCTCCTCTGTAGAAAGGAGTTAACAGTCCAAGGCAAAGTGATGCTCATATATGGCTCGGCCCCTGGCCTGGTGCCTATTACCAATTACAAGTCCCTCAGCTCTCCCTCTAAATTATCCATAGCCAGAAACCTGACCCAGATGTCCTCACTCCCAGAGCAGGCAGCAGCGGGGCTACCCACTTGCCCTCAAGCTCTGTTTCCCTTTTCCCCTCCCATTTCTGTCCTGAAGGGTCGCTTCCTGAAAGCTTTGGTGCCAGCCCCTCCTCCCTCTGTTGACCCCCTCAGCCAGTGGCATTTGGGGTCCTGCTCCCACAGGCTCTCTGCACCACCAGACCGAGGCCACTACCCTGCTCTCGTCCAGCTCAAGTCCTCACAGCACTGGCTGTGTAGCCCCAAATGCCGACCTCCAACTCTGCTCTCTTGCCTTCCAAGGCACTGCACCTGTCTTTTTCTCTTCCCTGTTTGAGCCCCACAAACACCTGCCGAGCACCCCTCTGTGTGAGGCTCTGATGCAGGCAGCCGTGATCCAAAGGACAAACATGCCTGCTTCCTTGGAGCTTATGTCTCACGATCAGTCCCTCTCAGTGACTCAGTTCCAGCTCCCTGAAATGTGTGCCTCAATTTCGCACCCCTGCCCTGTCTTCTGCCTCTCACCGAGGGCAGCCTCGCCCACACCCACAGCTTTCACAGGGACCGTGTGCCCTGGGCTCTCATCTCTCGCCACCACTTCTCTCCAGCAGCCAAATCCAGTGGGCCACTTCCTGGCAATGCCCTCTGGCTGCCCCTGGGCCCTGACCTCAGTTTCCAAACCCGTTTCCCCTTCTGTCTGGCATCTAACCAACCACTCGCTAATTCTCACCCACTATGTCTCAATGTTACCCTTCCCTCTCAGACTGCACCTGACTTAAGTGTACTCTTCCTGGGTCCTCTAGTCCACAGGTGGCGAACACAAGGCCTGCGGCCCCAATCCGGCCCTCCGCCTTGTTTTACCCAGCCCGGATCCTTGTTTCTACCCGGCGGCAGCACTGAGCTCTCGTGTAACTGTTAAGGAGCAGTTTACATTTATACAGCCCTAAAGTTACATTTGGCTCTTTGAAGGCAGCCACGAGGCTCATGTGGCCCCCGGTGAAAATGAGTTTGACACCCCTGCTCTAGTCCATTCTTAGCTGCACCAACCGTCTCTTCAGTAGGCAGCCAGAGTGATCTATTTAAATGAAAGAGATAACATGTCCTGCCCTGGCTGGTGTGCTTCAGTGGGTTGGGTGTCGTCCAGTGGTCGGAAGGTCGGGTTGGATTCCTGGTCAGTTGGGGCACAGGCCTGGGTTGCAGGCCAGGTCCCCAGCTGGGAGCATGCAAGAGGCGACCAATCGATCTATGTTTCTTTTGCACATCAATGTTTTTCTCCCTCTCTTTCTCCCTCCCTTCTCCTCTCTCTAAAAGTAAATAGAAAACATTTCCTGTCCTCTGTCTAAGATCAGGGCCACTGTGTTGAGAATAAAACCCAAATGCCTGCGAAGCCCTGCAGTCAGGACCCAGCCCTGCCAACCACCCTCATTTACTACCTCCCCGCGGGGCTCACTGCATTCCAGCCACCACGGTCTCCTCTCCGCTCCGACTCCGGCCCTGCCAAAGCCCTAGCCCCCACGGGCTTTTGAACATGCAGTGCCTTCACCTAGGAACACTTTCCTGTGATTACCAACTGCCAATGCAAGCACTCTGTACTCAGCTCAAATGTTTCCTTCTCACCCTTTTGGATGTGAAAAGTGTTTCAAGCTTTGAATGGAGAATCATCAGGAAGCCTGGTGATTAGTGTTACCACTGTCAAAAATCTAAAAAGAGAGTGGGATCGTTTAGTCTTGGCTATAGCGCTCACAACATGAACAAGAAGTACTCCATACAAATGTCTTCATTCAGTGTTTGGTTTTATTTTTTTCTGCACTTCTGACGCTGGCCGTCTCTGGCTGAAGATTTGATGTGGTTCCTTACTGAACTGTGTGTCCTCTTAGTAATAGGTACTGTGCCAGGCTCCATGTATGTGTCACTGCGGTGGGACTGATATTTTATGCTGTTCCTAACATTTCATTTTACTAGCAAGAACTCTCTGATTTCATTTTATAGTTTTTAATTCTAGACACTAGATTGTAGTTTAGCCATACTGACTTTTTAAAAAAGATTTTATTTATTTATTTTTAGAGAGAAGGGAAGGGAGGGAGAAAGAGGGAGAGAAACATCAATGTGTGGTTGCCTCTCATGTGCCCTCCCACTGCGGACCTGGCCTGCAACTCAGTCATGTGCCCTGACTGGGAATTGAACCAGTGACCCTTTGTTTCGCAGGCCGGTGCTCAATTCACTGAGCCACACCAGCCAGGGCTGTACTGACATTTTTTAAAAAAGGGATATATTTTCTCGCACAGTTGTTTGAAAAGAGACACATATCAGTCCTCAGTGCTGCCCTTTGTTCTACAGGTGCCAGTTTTCCAGCTCAGACAACTAAGACAGCCTAGGCTGGCTCGAAGTCCTACTCACACGCGCTCTGGCTGTGGCTCTGAGCTGCAGGCAGTGGGCCTGTGATGGTACAGTGTGCGCAGGCGCTGTTCTGACAGACTGGGGTTTTCTGTACTGAAAGCTTACTTCTCAGAGAGACCTTTCTCTTTCCTCAATACAGAGCACTAGCGGCCCTGGCTGGTATAGCTCAGTGGATTGAGTGCAGGCCTGAGAACCAAAGCATCACAGGTTGGATGCCCAGTCAGGGCACATGCCTGGGTTGCAGGCCAGGTCCCCAGTAGGGGGTGTGCTAGAGGCAACCACACTCCTTCTCTTCCTCCCTCCCTTCCCCATCTCTCTAAAATAAATAAATAAAATCTTAAAAAAAAATACAGAGCACTAGCTAGCCCCAGTTTGTTCTTTCTCACAATATCCAGTGACTCTTTTTATCCCTTCTGAGCACTTATCACAACTGCTACATAGATATTCATTTGTCTACTTATTTACTCAGTACAGACCTGCAATGCTTTTCCCTCTCACCACAAATCACCTTCTCTGGACTAACTCCTCTTCATTACACCAACCTCTTCCAGGAAGCTTCACTGACACCCCTAGGCTGGGTCACATGCCTGATCTGGGCTATCACAACACCTCCATCCCAGCCATAACTACTCTGATTGTGCTTCCCCCACCGGGGCCCTAAGCCCTCTGCCTGTGCTGCTTCTCTCATCATAGGCCCACCCCTCCAGCCTGAGGCTGTCTTCTGCTCTGTACTGGTAGCTCCATGAGGACAGAAACCTGTTGGGGCACCGCTGTATCTCCAGCATCACCTCCCACGGGGCCAGCCAGGCACCTTACTGATGGCTGAAGAGAGGACTAAGCGCCCCACACTGTCTACGTCAACAGAGAGGCCTCCCCAACTCCTAGTAACATCCTGAATTATTCCCTTTATGGCCCTAATTAGCCCCCAAATTATCTGGCTGACTTGTTTGTTTCTGAGTTTAGTGTCTGTCTTCCCCCTAAATTCTGGGCTATAAGTTAACGAGGGCCAGTGCTATGCTGGTCACTAACCAGGTACCCACATTTTAGCACAGGGCTGGGCACAAGGGTGCTGAGGCAGGATGTGATGAATGAAAAAATAAGATGAACGCACACTCATGGAGATAAAGAGAAACTTAGAGACAGAAGTTCATAAAGATGGAAAAGGGAGGTTATGCGCGACAGCCCGCGGCCACAGAAGGGTAGGGGCCAGGCTGACCGCTTCCTGCAAATCCATTAAAGTCGCACTTTTCTGCCTATCATACAATATCCTGCCCAAAGTTGTTTCCTTCCCAGAAAACTTTCTAAAGAAAAGAAGAAGCGACCCCAATGCGCCCCTACCCGGAGCTGGCATCCCTTCACGGTGCACACCTCGAAGAGCCAGATCCCAGACTTCGTGACCTCTGACCTGCCGCGACCTCACCAACTACCACGGCGGCCCCGCCACGCCCCCGCCCACCCGATCTCTTCGGCCGGCCACGTACGCCACTTACGCTGCCGGGGCGCCCCCGCCGTCGCCAAGCCTGCCGGGTGCATCCTCGGCGGCCGCCACCGCCACCACCACCCCAGCCACGGTTCCAAATACGCCCGCCCGGCTTCCGTAGCCACACCCTGCCGGCTACGCAACAGCCAATGGGGGATACGATCGTTCAGGAGCCACGCCCCCCTGCGGAGGCCTGGACGAATTGGCTGTGGGTAAGAGGGGAGGAGTGGAGGCCCGTGACGTAAGCCGAGAGTCAAACTGGAGCTGAAGGAGGGCGGGACAGGGGAACAATCCTAGATGTAGACCTGTCGTGCCTGATGGGAAATGTAGGTTTCGAGCGAAGAGGCCGATGGGAAATGGAGTTCTCTAAGGACAGACGCTCAATTTGGGTCGCTGAGAGCAAGCTGGAGCTAGGGAGGAGAGTGGAGCAGGGAAGGAGCGTTCCCGAAGGCTCAGCGGAGTGGTCCGGGCTCTGACACTTACACAGCTTGCAGAACTTAGTTATTGAAGTCAACGTTTAAAGTGAGAGGACATTCGGCAAGTCAGGTAGTAACAACCAAGGTGTCCAAGAGGAAGATAATCTAGACGTTTTCCTAGAAAATCATAAAAATGTTTTGCGTTGCAACCTGGCTTTCCCAGTCCTCCAAAAAAACTACATCCCCCAGCAACTCATAGCACACACAGGCACATCTGCAAGCGAGGAGCCCTGAGAATTAAGCTTCCTCAGTCTCTCCTCTCTTTGTCCCTCAGTCTCCCCATGTATCTCACTGCCTCCCCCTTTCCCTCCCTCTCAGCCTCCCTTTTCTGTCCCTCACTCTCCTCCACTTATCTCAGGCAAAGATAATGGTAGAAGTGACTTCTTGGCAGTGATAGCACTCCGGAAGGATATCAGAAAGTGACTCTGTCACTGTGGCTTTCCCTTCCCTCCTCTGAGACATTGTCTTTTGGGAGGGACCTTGAGGGTTGCTCTGGCCTCTCAGTTATGAGGCATGGCTTAGTTGCAGGCTTTTTTTTTTTTTTTTTTTTTTTGTGAGTGAGGTGTCCCCATTCCTCTTCTGTACCTCTGGTCTAGCATCTGTCTCTTGGGCTCCACCAGCATTTTCTCATCCTCAGCTTTCCCAATCTTTTCTAAATTCTTCTGTGAATATTTTTTTCATTAGTGAAGTATTTTGGCTTTCTGCTTCCCTCATGTTCACATAAGTCACACCTTACCAGCCCTTTTGTGACTACTCAATTTTTAAGCCTACAGTTTCCCATCTGTTTAATGGGAGTAATAGAAGAGAGGTTGAGGATTCAGTACAACCTCATGTGTGCAGAAAGGCCTGACATATTGAATCCTTTGATCACTGGTCCCTTCTGTTCCTGTTGGGTTATCAGGCGCCTCTTCCTGTGAGTTCTCAGTCCCAAATTGGGCTCTTTCCAAGAGCTGTCAGTTTTATAAATAGAACCAGCTGGGGTGTGCCTGAGCTGGGCCACCAGCCCCACTCATCTGCCAGTCAGATGTGGTCAGGTCTCTGGTCTGCCCTCCAGAAGGCAGTCATAGAAGGTGCTGAGTTCCAGCTGGAGTGAGACGTGGAGGAATGTACAGGGGGTACAGGGAAGGAACAATTCCCCTTTCAGTGGAGGTGTGGATCTGTGGTTCTGCCTGGAAAAGAGACCCTGCCTCATTCTTGTTCTTCCTTCATATCTCACCTCTTATTATTTCCTTTCTCCGGAAGCTCTCTTGATCTCCCAAAAGTTGTGGCAGTTGCCTCTTCTGGGCTACAGTCTTCTTCTAGGCATCCACCATCTCAACTCCGGTCACTCTGCCTGTGCTTCCCTCTGGGCTGTCACTCTGTTGAAGTGTTGGGAGCCCTCTGAGGGTAGGTTTCAGAACGGTCTTGGTCACACTGCTGTGTCCCCAACATCACTCAGCAAATGGCCCAGCACAAAGTGAGTGTTGAACAAAGAGTTGGTGAAGAGCCAAAGAGCCCCACTCTGGCGCCTGCCCTGACCTGTGTGGCTCAGTTGGTTGTGGCTCAGTTGGTTGTGGCTCCCCCGCAAGGCGAAGAAGGGGCTCCGGTTCCATGCCCTGTCAGGGTACATGCCCACTGAGGTTCAGTCCCGGTGGGGGCATGCAACCGAGGCAACCGAGGGATGTTTCTCACATCGATGTTTCTTTCCCTCTCTTCCACCTTTCACCTCTCTCTAAAAATAAATAAATATAATCTTTATTTAAAAAAATCAACAAAAGCAAAAAGCAAGCAAAACCTAACCAGAGACATTGAAATTAAGATCAATCTAACAATAGCCAGGGGGGAGGGGAAAACGGGGAGAAGGGTTTTCAGGAACCACTATAGAGGACACACGGACAGAATCAAGGGGGAGGAGGGAGGCAGAGAAGGGTGGGGGGAGGGGAGGGGAGAGGATGCAGACAACTGTAATTGAACAATAAAGTAATTATTTAATTTAAAAAAGAAAAAAAGATCCCCACGAGGAGACACTGCTTCTGTGTTGTGATTTAGACAGACCTCCCCTCCAGCGGAAGCAGCTCCACTCCAGAGCACACGACTTGACGAACGGAGCTAGGCCTGGGTGTCAATGAGTCCCCTCGCCCCCTCAGCCAAGCCGCCCGACGCAAAGCACAGTCTTGGCGGTCATGCGCGATGGCCTGGAGGAGTTGGGTGCGACTTCTCGGTCCGCGAGCGGAAAACAGAGTTGGGACTCTGACTTAAGGAGTCTCGACGCCTGGGAGGCAGAGAGGAAAAGGATGGAAAGAAAGGCGGAATGCCCCCATCCTTCCATCCCATTTCCCCCCACTGCCCAGGAGAGCTGAGCTCCACCCTTTCGGTGTGAACACCTGGCGGTGGGGCGTGCCTCAGTTTCTCAGAGGCGGGGCGCTTCTCCACCCCGCCCCTCCCCCCTTTCCTCTGGTTCCTCTTTGGGTCGCTGGTGGCCGCGCCTAGAGCACTCCCGGAACTGAAGCTGGGCTCTGTGCCGTCGGGAGGCGGGGGCCACGTCAGCTGGGCGGCGGGGCTCGTCGGGGAGCCGGCGGGCGGGAGAGCGCCATGCGGCGGGGCGCGCTCCTGGCGGGCGCCCTGGCCTCCTACGCCGCGTACCTGGGGCTGGGCGCGCTGCTGGTGGCACGTCTGGAGGGGCCGTACGAGGCTCGGCTCCGCGCGGAGCTGGAGATGCTGCGGGAGCAGCTGCTGCGTCGAAGCCC
Source organism: Micronycteris hirsuta (assembly GCA_004026765.1). Taxonomy (NCBI): domain Eukaryota; kingdom Metazoa; phylum Chordata; class Mammalia; order Chiroptera; family Phyllostomidae; genus Micronycteris; species Micronycteris hirsuta. Next base: position 233,237 of record PVJI01000561.1, read on the forward strand.
GTGCTTGGCCGCCCCCGCCCTGGACGCTTTCGTGGAGCGGGTGCTGGCGGCCGGGCGGCTGGGGAGCGCTGCCCTCGCCAACGCTTCGGGGCCCGCTAACGTCTCGGACCCTGCCTGGGACTTTGCCTCTGCTTTCTTCTTCGCCAGCACACTGGTCACCACCGTGGGTACGTGAGCGTCGCCCCAGTCCCCAAGCCAGCGAGGACCCGAGACCCTCACCTTCTCCTCGTCCCCAGGGTCACCTGGGAGCCCTCATGAGACAGCCTTACTCCAGCGGATCACTCCAGTCCGCTCTGGGCCTAGGATCCCCTCAAAACTCCGGAGGGAACCCGGGATCCACAGTCGTGGGATCCACCCCGCCACCCCCACCCCGGAACGCCCCCATCCAAGCCTCTCCTCCCAGCAGGAAATCCCCCAGTTCCCTCCAGCATGAGGGCCGAACTCAATACTTTCCAGGGAGCATCTGGGACCTCATTGCTCTCTGCCTTGAGCCCCTTGGAGACCTGAGCCCGTCCAGTTCTCTTGGGCCTCAGAGACCTTCAGCGGAGACCTGGGACCCTAGGCCTGAGATGTTCGCCCTCTTTAACCCGGATCTTAGCCACTAAGGACCTCTGCCCTTCTCTCTGGGCTCAGAATGCTGTCCAGATATGTCCTTCCAGGACACCCCTTGGGAAGCCCTAACCCAACAACCTCCTGGCCCTGGTGCCCGGTGAAAACCCTGAATCCCCAGACCCTCTGAGGGTGCCATCGCTAAAGATCTTACAGCCAGTAGAGATCCCTCAGCCAGGACTGGGGCCTCCCCCCTGAGAGACCCACTCCTGCGGATCTAGACCACTCCCCAGCAAGGGCGCCTGCCCTCCAGCACCCTCAGTCCCCAGCGGGTAAGCCCTGACTCCTCACACAGGACGTTCCCACATACCCCACTCCATCTTGACATCTCCCCTGTATTGAGGAGCCCTCGGTGCAGGATCTTCTCCCCACAGAGACACTTTGGTTTTCTCTGAACTTGGAACTTCCATTTTAGCAGCCCCTAACTGGATATGTGAGAGACCCACTGCGGAGGGAGCGAGACCACCCTCCAGAAGCCACCCAGCCAGGACTCCCTTGCCTCCAATCCAGAACTGACTCCAGCAAAACCCCTACTGTTTTTCAAACCAGGGACTCCTCATGGGGGCCTCTTTGAAGCTGAGACCCCCTGGTTGAGACGAAACACTCTCTGGACTCTGACACCCCCAGCAAGAGCCCCAGAACCACCTGCACTTCCTGTCAGGGACCCCAGTGACCTCCACACAGTCATTGGGAGCAGAATACCGCCCCCCCTGCCCCATGATACCAGTTACCAACCTAGGGACTCAGCTCTTTGCACCTGCAACCCCTGCCCTGAGACACGCCCCCCACCCCCCGCAGCCCCTGCCCCATCCCAACTTGGATTTCCCAAGAAAGGGAATCTCCTGGGTACCTGGAACCTCTCTGATCTCTAAACCCACAGCGAGAGCTCCCTGTATAACCCAACACCGCCCCAGCCTGCCTTGGATCCAAAATTCTCCCCTCCACCAAGGACACTCCAGGCCCCTGCACCCCAGAGCCCTACCTAGTGTCCACTCAGGACCATGACCGCTTTCTACCCTTTACGCGCACAGGCACGACCTGGGACCTCCACTCTGTCCCATCATCCCCTTCGCATTGTCTGCCCTCCTCGTGTCCCCTCAGGCACCCTGGGCCCCAAAACCCCCCTCTGCCTGAGGATTCCCCTCCCAATCCTATTTGAGATCCAGAAAATGCCCTCACTGGGGCCTGTCCCCTTTCACTCTGGACCCAGGACCCAGCCCCAAACCAGGATCCATTTCAAACCAGGACACTGGCCTTTGAATTTGGATTACCCACTCCCCAAATCCCTTTCTCTGTAACCAGCCTCCTCCCAGACCTACCCATCAACTTCCCACCCCAGCACCCAGCAGACCTGGGAAACCCCGTTCTCAGGCTCGGCCTGTCCTTCCACACCCCATCCTCCAAACTTCCTCTTTCTCCCTTTGCTTGAAATTCTGTCTGGGGGTTGGGGGGAGGTAGGGGCCGGAGCCAGCCTAGCCCAGATGCCTAACTCTTCCCGCCTGCAGTGGCTGTCAGGCAGCCTTTGCCTTTGGTGGCCCACTGCGTGGACCAGCAAACCAAGGCCATGGGCAGCAGGGCTGGATGCTCCTCTCATACTCTGTTCTGCTGGCTGGGCCTGCCCAACCTGTTCCTGGGCTTCACTGAGTCATGTGAGCGTCTCCATCAACCTCCTCCCAGATCCTGGCTTCTGAGAAGTCATCCCAGGCCTGATAGGTGAGGAAGCCAAACAAAGGCAGGCACAGCCTGGGTTCAGGTCCCTGCTCAGCCACTGCTCAGCTCCGGGCCTCCGTGTCCTCCCTGCTCTATAGAATGGGGATAAAACACTCCCCACTTCACAGTGTGAGTGAAACCTGGTAGAGGACTTGCCACAGACAGACTTTACCTCAATCAGCACAGGAGCCTTGAGAGGCAGGTACCATTAGTGGCCTTATTTTTTTAGCAGTAGAAACTGAAATCCAGAGAGGCTGGACAACCTGCCCAGGGCTGTACAGCTAGGAAGGTGTGGAGTGAAAATTTGAACCCCGGCCAGCGGACCTCAGAGTCCCATGCTCTTAACCAACACACCACACTACCTCTTAGGCCTGCCTGATGAAAAGTGATGTGTGCATATTGTAAAAGAAAAATTACTTGAACACTTGTTAAAAATGGTAAGTTATTGCAGGAGGGGAGAGACTGAACTCAACTGTGAATACAGCAAAGACAGCTGGAGATGGAGGGCAGAGAGCAGAGGGAGGGGTCAGTGGGCGGGAAGTGACTAAGAGGAGACAGGTAGGCAGGGAGGGGATTCTTGTTTACTAGCTTAGTGGGATTGTTGCGAAGGACAGGCCAAGGCCTCAGCTGTCACTGGTGGAGGATGCAGACTGTGATCAGATATCAAGGGTGGGGAGATTCTCCCGAAACTAACTTAGCATTCTTGATAAAACTTGACCAAGAAGAGGGCTCAGAGGAGCCTCACTGAAGTCGGTCAGGAGGGAGTCTTTGTCAGTTTGAAGGGCTGGGGATAAGAACAGGTTTTCTGAGCCTCGGTTTTCATTGCTAGGGAAGCCTGGGGCTCTGAAGGTATCTGAGAAACAGAAAACCAATCATCTGTCAGAGAGACTTCTCCTTGGTCTTGTCACAGGCCCAGGTCCTCGGAGGAAGACCCGAGGCCTGGAGTTGATGCAGGCAGCCTTGCTGCGATTGAGGCCAGGGGTGGAGGAGTCAGGAAACCAGACTGAGCATGTCCATCATGGTGACTCTTTTTATGTCTTGTTAGGTGCTACGTCCTGTCTGAACCCGGTAGGATCATTACTATCGCATTTGAGAAAGGCATTGTTCAGGAGCCCATTTTGCAGGACTCTGAGGAAACAGGCTCAGAGAGGAAAGGCACGTGGCCAAAGCCATACCAGGAATAAATGGCAAAATAAAACTGATTTGGACTTCGTTCTTTGGGGTAGCAAGTTGAGACTCCCAGCCCCCATTCTATTCTTAACTCTGATTTTTCTGTTTATAAGGATTTTGTATGATTTACAAACCTGCCGTTTCAGCGAGGCTGCTGGGGTTTCTCTGTCAAAATCCTTTTATTAGCTGGGTTGGAGGCTTAAATGAAAAACCTCAAATAACAGTTGCTTAAATAAGATGGAAATTTACTTCTTGCTCACATTCATTATAGTTCGTCCGAGACTGGAATGGTGCTGCACAGTCATGGCACCTTTTGTTCCTCTATAATGCATCCGACCACGGTCACCTCATGGTCCAAGATGGCTGCTCAACTCCAGCCTTTCTGTCTGTGTTCAGCCAGCAGGAAGAGGGAAGAAAGAAGGAAGATAGGCATCTCCCTCTCTTTAAGGACACTTCCTGGAAGTTATTTACTTCTTTTTTTTTTTTTAAGGTTTTGTTTACTTATTTTTAGAGAGAGAGAGAGAGAGAGGAAGGGAGAAAGAGGATGAGAACATCAAGGTGCACCCCCTACTGGTGACGGCCTGCAATGCAGACATGTGCCCTGACTGGGAATCAAACCAGCCACCTTTTGGTTTGCGGGCTGGCACTCAATCCACCGAGCCACACCAGCCAGGGCCATGTTTGCTTCTTTCATATATATCTCATTGGTCAGAAGTTATTCCAGTTACACCTAGTTGAAAGAGAGGAGGGAATGTCTATTCCAGCTGGCCATGTGGTGACCAGCAAAAACCAGAGTCCTTTTAATTTTTCCCCAATTTTTTTACTTTATTATTTTTTCCCTCACCCGAGGACCTTTTTTCATTACTTTTAGAAAGAGAGAAAGGGAGAACAAGAAACATCATTATGAGAGAGAGGCATGAATTTGTTGCCTTGTCTATTCAGACTGGGACTCGAACCCGAAACCTAAGCATGTGCTCTGACCGAGAATTGAACCTGCAACCTTTTGATTATGGGATGACGCTCCAACCAACTGAGCCATAACGGTCAGGGCTTCCTCAATTTTTTATTTTTTTAAGATTTTATTTATTTATTTTTAGGGAGGGAAGAAGAGAGGGAGAGAAACATCAATGTGTGGTTGCCTCTCCCACACCCCCCACCGGGAACCCAGCACACAACCCAGGCATGTGCCCTGACTGGGAATAGAACCAGCAACCCTTTGGTTTACAGGCTGGCACCCAGTCCAGTGAGCCACACCAGCCAGGGCCTCAATTTTTTAATAGTATATTATATTGATTACACTATCACAGTTGTTCCATGTTTTTTCTCCCCTTTAACCCCCTCTGCCCTGCACCCCCCAACCCTCCAGCATTCCCCCACTTAGTTCATGTCTGTGGGTCATACATATAAGTTCTTTGGCTTCTCCATTTCCTATACTTAACCTCCCCCTGCCTATTTTGCATCTACAATTTATGCTTCTTATTCCCTGTACCATTTCCCCCACCCCCTCCCCACTGATAACCCTCCGTGTGATCTCTATTTCTGTGAATCTGTTCCTGTTCTAGTTGTTCGCTTAGTTTGTTTTTGTTTTTGTTTAGGTTCTGTTGTTGATAGTTGTGAGTTTATTATCATTTTACTGTTCATAGTTTTGATCTTTTTCTTAGATAAGTCCCTATAACATTTCATATAATAAGGGCGTGGTGATGATGAACTCCTTTAACTTGACCATGTCTGGGAACCACTTTATCTGCCCTTCCATTCTAAGTGATAGTTTTGCTGGATAGAGTAATCTTGAGTGTAGATCCTTGCCTTTCCTGACTTTGAATACTTCTTTCCAGCCCCTTTTTGCCTGCAAAGTTTCTTTTGAGAAATCAGCTGACAGTCTTGTGGGAACTCCTTTGTAGGTAACTGTCTCCTTTTCTCTTGCTGCTTTTCAGATTCTCTCCTTATCTTTCATCTTGGGCAATGTAATTACGATGTGTCTTGGTGTGTTCCTCCTTGGATCCAACTTCTTTGGGACTCTCTGAGCTTCCTGGAAGGCTATTTCCTTTGCCGGGCTGAGGAAGCTTTCTTTCACAGCCGCGCGGCGCATCCTCTCTGCCTAGGCTGCCACTCTGTCCCTCCTACCGGTCTGGATGAATATTTCTTTAACTCCTTGGTTGTTGGACTTCCATACACTTCAATTTTTTGGCAGTTCTGGTGATTTTGTTTTTAAATTGGTAGTTGTCCTTTTGGTTGTGCAAGGGAGCAGAGCATACCTACCTATGCCTCCATCTTGGCCAGAAGTCCTCAATTTTTTTTTTTTAAAGATTTTATTTATTTATTTTTAGAGAGAGGAGAAAGGAGGGAGAAAGAGAGGGAGAAACAGCAATGTATGGTTGCCTCTCACATGGCCCTCATGGGGACCTGGCCCACAACCCAGGCATGTGCCCTGACTGGGAATCGAACTGGGACCCGTTGATTCCCAGCCCGCGCTCAATCCACTGAGCTGCACCAGCCAGGGCTCTCAGTTTTTGTATTATGGTAAAATACCTGTAAGATTCACCGTCTTTGCCACTTTTAAGTGTGCCCTTCGTTGAATCAAGTCCATTTATGTTGTTGTGCAGTCGTCACCAGCATTCATCTCCAGGACAGTTTTCATCTTGCAAAACTGAAACTATACCCTTGATCACCAACTCCCCATTCACCCCCCTCCTCAGCCCCGGCGACCACCATTTTGCCTGGTGTCCGTGATTTTGACCACTCTAAGTACTTCGCATAAGTGGAGTCATACAGCATCTGTCTGTCTGTGACTGTTTTCACTGAGCATAATACCCTCAAGATCCATTCATGTTGTAGCATGTGTCAGAGTTTCCTTCCTTTGTAACGCTGGATAATATTCCATTGTCTGTATTTACATTTTGTTTGTCCATTCACACACGAATGGACACTTGGGTTGCTTCCACCTCTTGGCTGTTGTGAATAGTGCTGTTGTGAACACGGGTGTCCAGGTAGCCTTTCCAGCCCCTGCTCTCGGTCCTTTGAGTATATAGAAACAGGGTCCTTTTGTATGGAAGGTGTGTTCACATGCGCGACTCCACACGTCACTACTGAGCATAGAACCGGATCTGCTGCGTTTTAGGCAAACACATCTTACTGTCAATGTAAACTAGGCCCTTTACGGGGCACCCCCATCATATCTCTGAACTTTGGGGTTGATTTATTTGGGAAATAAAGAGATTTTGAACTACACATTGCCACAGTGAGCCAGTCTCACCTACACCTGAGTTCCCCTGTATCATGTTTCCATCTGCAGAACTCACACCCATGGTCCTGTGTTCTCAGGCCCTCCAGGAGCTCAGCGGGGCTGGTCACACCCATTTTAGAGTAGAGGGAGCCAGACTAGAGCCTGCACCCTTCATGTAGTATTTCGACTATTGACTGAGTGCCCACTCTTTGCCAGATACCAGAACTATAGCAGTGAACAAAATAGACAGAAGTCCCTGCCTTCCTGGAGATGGCACTTGAAAGAGGGAGACAGATAATAACCAAATAAGTAAACCATATAGTTTGCCAGAAGGTGTTAAATGCTATGAAAACAACCTCCTCCCCCCAAAAAAGAGTTGGATAAGAGGGTGTAACAATTAAAAATAAGGTGGGCAGGGAATACCTCACTAAGGTGATATTTGAACAAGACCTGAAGGAGAGGGAAGGGAACCCTGTGGATACCTGAGGGAAGGTGTTCCATGGGGAAAGAACAGGCAGTGCAAAGGTCCTGGGGTGGGAGTGTACTTCCCTGGTGGATTACGTGGGCCTTGTGGGTCACGATGAGGACTTTGTCCTTTCACCTGAGTGGGATGGAACCACAGGAGGGCTCTGAGCAGGGGAGGGACATGAGTTAAGACTGGCGTTCACAGCGCCCATCTGCCTGCATGGCGGGGCAACAGACTGTGGGAGCAAGGGTTGGGGGAGCAGGGGTCCAGGGAAGAGACTACTAGGGTTAGGGTGGGGTGGGTAGGTTTGGGGTCTATTTGAAATGTGACACAACAGGATTCACTGACAGAAAGTGGGTGTGAGTGATGAGGGAGTCAAGGATGAGGCCAAGTCATCTGTCCCGAGCAGTCCGAAGAACGGAGGTGCCATTACTGGAGATGAGAGAGTGGGCGTGGGGGAGCAGATTCAAGGGTGTGATTAGGTCTTGGTCTAGGGTGGCCACAGACCCCCAGTGGGAGTGCCAAGTGAGCGGATGAATTTCCTCATCACTTCCACAGGCTATGGGTACACAACGCCGCTGACCGATGCGGGCAAGGCCTTCTCCATTGCCTTTGCGCTCCTGGGCGTGCCCGCCACCATGTTGCTGCTGACCGCCTCGGCCCAGCACCTGTCGCTGCTGCTGACCCACGCACCCCTGTCCTGGCTGAGCACGCGCTGGGGCTGGGACCCCCGGCGGGCGGCCCGCTGGCACCTGGTGGTCCTGCTGGGGACCGTGGTGACCATCTGCTTCCTGGTGCCAGCTGCAGTCTTTGCCTACCTTGAGGAGGCCTGGAGCTTCCTGGATGCCTTCTACTTCTGCTTCATCTCTCTGTCCACCATTGGCCTGGGCGACTATGTGCCTGGGGAAGCCCCCGGCCAGCCCTACCGGGCCCTCTACAAGGTGCTAGTCACAGGTGAGTGGGGTGGCTGGCTCCGGACCGAGGGCAGGGGCATGACCTTGTCCTGGGGAGTCTGGAAGGAACCTGGCCTGTTCAAGAGGGAAGTTGAGGGCCACAGCCCCATCCTAGGGGGTCCGGTAGACCCTTAGCCCTGCCTGGGGTCTGAGCTCACCCATGGCCCCCGTGCCATCTGCAGCCTACCTCTTCCTGGGCCTGGTCATCATGGTTCTGGTGCTGCAGACTGTCCGCCACGTGTCCGACCTTCACGGCCTCACAGAGCTCATCCTGCTGCCCAGTCCGTGCCCTGCCAGCATCGATGAGGATGAGGACGATCGGGTAGACATTCTGGGCCCCCGCTCAGAACCACACCAGCAACTCGCCGCCAGCTCCCACACCGACTACGCCTCTATCCCCAGGTAGCTGGGACAGGCACCTTGGGCTGGATGGACCTGGCCGGTGGCTGAGGGGCCATGTGGTGAGCTGACATACGAGACCGTCCTGGGCACACGCCAGTGCTCGTGCACACCGTGCTACCAACGTTCACCCTTTGTTGTACCTGTCCTGGGCTCTCCCAGCACCTGCATTACCTCGCTCCCCTGGCCCCTACTCTCACCTCCCCCACGTTCTGTGCCTCTTTGGCTTTCTCGCCGTTTCCATCTTTCCCTCTCACCGTCTCTTTGTTTCTCACTCTTTTATTCCATCTGCTTCTCTCAGCGACTTACTATCTATGGTCCTACCAGACTCTGGGCTCAGACCTCATGTCAGGCACTAGATCAATTGGTCACTACCCCATGGACAAGTGACAGCTCTCGCTGAGCCTCGATTTCCTTATCTGTCGCGTGGAAAGGATACAGGGCGGGGCAAAAGTAGGTTTATAGTTGTTGGCATGGAAAATAGTGCGATGAACAAATAATGACACAAGGATGAACCGTTCCGTGTATTCAACCTGCTTTTGCCCCACCCTGTATACTCACTCATCTCACACCCTCTCTTCTCTGCTGGAGACCCAGGAATGGCAAGGTGGCTGGGCCCCACTCTGGAAACAGACTCCCTGTGTGGACCCCAATGGCACAGAAGGCACTGTTCTTAGCCATGACATGGTTATATCCGCTGTCCCCATTTACCGAGCACAAAGTGCATAGTGTATGGGCCCTGGAGCCAGCCTGCTTGGGCAGAAGTCCCAGCTAGCTGCATACTGCCCGTCGCCTTGGGCGGTCATTTTCCTTGAGATTCTCGGTCCTTCATCTGTCAAATGGCAATGGTAACAGAACTCACTTCACAAGATGACTTCACAGAGCTTGCCAAGTTATTCTGCGATGCTTTCTTTGGCCAGGCCCTGTCCTGGGTACTTTACATATGTGAGGAAGATGATATTATCACCCCCTTTTCGCAGGTGAAGAAACTGAGGCACAGGCAAGGGAGGTCCCTTGTCTTAGCCACAGAGCTAGGAGGTGATTGATTTTCTGTTTACTCCCCCCGCAATTGTTCCCTCCAAAAATGGTATATCAGTAATAGCATTTACGGCCAAAGACCCAACTACCAAGCAGCCACCTCTTTCAAGCCCTGTGGAGGTGGCATCTTAGCTGGCCTCAGAAATTAGCTGGGCCTTGATACTAGACAAGGGAAAGGGCATGGGGATGGCATTCCAGGCAGGGAAACCATGTGTGCAAAGGCGTGGAGGTTGGAAAGCATGTCGGACACCAGCTTCTGTGATGAGTATGGAGTGAATGGGGGAAGCAGGTGGAGTGGCTGACACAGGCACCCCTTACGTGTCTCTAAATGACCAGCTGGGAAAACTTCACTGCTTTCTTGAGGGTACTAGAGAATCATGGGAGGGTTTTTCAGCAGGTGAGGGTCATGGTTAGTTTTGTGCCTTAAGAAGATCCCCTGGCTTCTCTGCGGTTGTAGATCAGAGGGGGAGACAAAGGCGGGGTGCCCAGAGAACGCTAGGGCGGGAACGCTAGGCAGGAGGCAACGAGGCTGGGAAGGGCCAATGGCAGGAGGTACAGGTGGAGGGATGCTCAGGAGGTCTTAGGCCTTATAGACTTGGGTGTGGGGTAGACAAGGCCAGGGAAGGGCCCTAAGGGATGGTCAGCTGCCCTTGAGATGGAGACTTTGCAGAAAGAACAGGCTAGAGGGGCGATGCCGAGGCTGTGGACATAGCCATGCTAAGGTGTGAGGGGCTAGACACCCAGGGGAAAGTATTAGGAGTTACAAAGCCCCCAGGGCTGGGGCTCGGAGTGGTTGAGGCTAGAGATGGGTGCGGGAACAACGGCCAGTTGAGGAAAGGAGACCCAGAGAGGTTAAATATGCCGAAGGTCACACAGGAAGTGCAAAACTGGGATTTGAGCAAGGTTTGGGTTGGTCACTTTGTCCCATGGGAGCTCAGAAACACCTGCTGTGTAGCTGTTTCTCGGCTTCCTAGTCTCCTGCCTCCTCGCCCCGGTCCTTGTCGGCCTTGCTGCTGAAGTCAGCAGCTGGCTGGGGAGGCCATTGTTTCCCGCCTTTTTGAGGGAGATACTTGTTTTGACTTCCGTTCATCACTTCTACTTCCAAATTCCTCTAGGAAAAAAAATCAGACCCTGTTCTTTGATGACTTTAAAAGAAAAAAAAGGTGCATGCTGAAAATTCAAAAGCTACAAAAGAGTGTACAGTGGAAAGTCAGTCTCCAGCACTCAGGCTGTGTTGACTGACTTCTCCTTCCAGGCAAGTACCAACAGTATACGTGTGTGTGTGTGTGTGTGACTTTCCTTTCACTCTACACTAGTGGTGACTAGTACGGTGAGGTGGTTCCCGTTACAGACTCTGAGGCAAAGTCCCTGGGTATAAGAAATCTGAGCTCTGTCACTCCCAGTCAGGGCATGTGATTTTGCGTCCCTGTGCCAGAGTTTGCCAGTCTGTGAAATGGGAGATTAACAGCACCTACCTCATCAATCTGTTAGAGAATTAAGCAACTTAATATCTGTAAAGCTCTTAGAACAGTGTCTGGTGTTCAATAAAATGTTGGCTAATCATTATCATCATCATTTCTGTGCTTTGATTTTTATAATATATGTCTACATATATGCATATATAATTTTATACACTTTTTCTAATATTATTCTCATTTCTGCGGCTTGGTTGTTTGTTTTTTTTTCACCAACCCAGTGTAATTCATAGATCAATCCAGAGATGCACAAGTAGGTCCCACATCCTTTTTAATGTCTGCAGTGCTTCCTCTAGGACACACATCCCATAAATTATTCCAACACCTCCATGGACCTGTGGGAGGTTGGCAGTCTCTGGATAAAGGATGCTGCAGGGTACAACTTGTGCATCAAGGTCTTGCAAAGGCACCTCCCCCAGATGGGCTGTATTTCTGAGCAGGGGGTGCCCTGTGACGACCCCAGGCTCTCTGATTCTGTTCGGGAATCTAGAAGGGCTCAGGTACACAGCTGCTGAGTTTATTCTCTCAGATGAAGTCACTCCTCCCTGGCCCGTGGGGTGGGCTGGGGTGGGGAGCCTAGAGAGCCATCAGCTCTTCTCTCTAGGTATTTACACAGAATACCTATTCTGTGTTGAACAGCGTTGGGAACAAGAGTGACAGAGACAGCCCTAGGCCCTGTCATCCCAGAGTCTGTGATTCTGTGGGAAACAAAGACCCAGTCCTAGACCGTTACATGGCCTAGCACAATCAGGGGAGGGAGGGGCTGGTCATATCACCAAGACTCCAGGGAAAGAAAGTGGTCAGCCACTGACAAAGTAAAGTGATTCAGAACATGCTAAAGCATGTGCAGTCTGGAGGAGAAAAAGCATGCCTCATCCAGGAATTTAACTTGCTCCATGTGACTAGGCAGTGAGCTACTCAGGCGTGTAGGGAGAAAAGAGATGAGCTGGACTGGAAGGCCAACAGGCATGAAATTATGCAGGAGCCTGGAAACCAACTTTGGAGGTTTCCCTGCAGTGCTGGGGAGACATGGAAGGTTTTAGAGCACTGGTTGCTACATGTGGCCCCCCAATTATCAGTACCAGCATCACCTGTGAGGGGGACCAAAGATTACCACCTCAAAATATGATTTTGGGATTTTGAGATATCAAGCTGGTTATTTTTAAAAAGGATGGAGGACCTGCTGCAGGAAAGGTGCTATCTATCATTGTAGATAACTAGTTTAATATGAACCAGGTGTGACAGAGAGGGAGCAACCTAGAAAGGTTCATTTGATCAAAGTCCTCTCTGTGTCCCACTGTTAAATATGGCCCAGCAAATTGTTTTGCAATCCCCATGTGAATTGCCTTCCTGCCTTTCAAATCCCAAACCACAACCTCCTCCCCCATTTCTCCTTAGCTCCATAATAGCACAAAACCCTCAACTGTCCAAAGCCTCTTTGGGTCTGCTGTCTTAAGGCATCCCCGCATGTACATCTGCAATAAACTTGTGACATTGTTTTCCTGTTAACCTGTCTCATATTAATTTGATCATTAGCCCAACCAGAAGAACTTAGAAAGGTGGGAGGAAATTTCGTTTTTCTGTCCTCACACCTGGAAACGTGTTCGAGCCCCACCTCAGACGTACCGAATCAAAAGCTCTGAGAGTGGATCCCCACAACTTGTTTTAACAAGCGTTTCTGACGAATCTAACACATGCTGAAGCTGGAAAACTACAAGTTTAGTGGAAAGTCATCTTTGCAGTTCATCAAAAAGTCATGATCTGAGTCCTTAGCGTTAGACTGTAAGTGAAAATGAACTTACTGAATATTTATTTGTGCCAGGTAACTTCACGTGTGTTGCCTGACTTGCCACAATCACTGTACACGATGGTTGCTTTTGTCCCTATTTTGTAGAGGAGAGTGCTAACTTGCAGTCAGATTAATTCCCACAAGAAGATCAAACTTTAACTTTTTTTTGGTGTAGAATTTTTTTTTTTTGTTTGTTTGTTTTTAGAATTTTTTATATAAAAGCCTGATTGGGTAGAAGGACGCATAGGTATCACAAACTTTGTCTCCAGCCCCCTGTGCTCGCCAGGCCCCAGCGCGCCGGGTGTTGTGTGCCCCGCCCCTCTAGAAGCCCGTTCGGACGCTCGTTGCCGTGGAGACAGGCGTGCGAGGCTGGTGTGCCTCGAGAAAAGCGGAGACGGTTGTGGAAGTGCGGGCGGCCATTTTGAGACCGGGTAAGTGGGGCGGGGCTGGAGTCCGCAAGTGACGGTTGGCCGGTTTTACCGAAGTGGTACCGCGGGGCGGGGAGAAGAGGGAGGTGCCTGGTGCTGTCCCGGGGAGGGATGCGGGGGGTGAGGGAGGAGAGTGGGAGAGGCAGAGAAAGGGAGGAGAGTGGAGGTACCGGCAGAGGGGGGGACTGGCGAAGAAATGCGGGGCGAGAAGCAAGACTAAGAGATGCGATGAGCAGAGGCGGGGCTAGAAGATGCCGGGCGTAGAGCCCGTCGTTGTCCGAGGCATGGATAGGGATGGTAAAGAGAAGGGTTGGGACGAAAAGGTGTCGCGGTTCGGAGAGGTGAAGATCGAGGCGGTGCTGACCCACAAGGCAGCCCGGCGTGGAACGAGGAGAGGTGCAGGGCGAGGGGAGAACGCGAGGCAGAGACCGGGTCTCTGAGAAGGGGCGGGGCCACACGAGGCGGGGCGCGGAGCAGGCTCGGGAAGGAGGTGTCGAGAAGAGGTCGAAGACCAGGAACGGTACAAGGAGCACAAGCAGATTGAGGGGGGCAAGCTCTAAGCGAGAAACGGCGGCAAGGCCAGGGGAAGAGGAGGGACGTGAAGGAAGTCCAAGACCGGGAGAGGGGCGGGGTACGGGATCCGGTAGGCCGGCAGGACCAAAAGGAGGAGAAAGGGGCGGTGCGAAGAGAAGTGGGCAGGCGAGGCAAGAAGTGCAACGCAGGCTTGTGCAGGTAGGGCGAGGTGCAGCTGCAGCTGCAGGTGTAGGTACGAGATCAGAGGGAGTGGCAGAATGGAGAAAATAGATGGAACGCAGCCCAACTCCGAAACAGAAACCCGGACTGGGTGAAGAGTTGGGGAAGGATGCAGAGCAAGCGCAGAGCGACAAACTAGGATGGGGCAAGGAGGCGGAGCTAAACCTGGAGTAGTGGCGTGGCCAGGAGCAACAGTAGGGCGGGACCTGAAGTAATAGTGAGGGTGGGAGCCCGCATAGGGGAAAATGCAGGACCTGGAGCTAGAGCGAGGTCTGGAGCGGAGGCGGAGCCCGGAGCAAGAGCTATGTTGGGGCCAGAAGGCTTAGCAGAGGCAGGCGAGGAGGACGAGCGGGGCCAAGCGCAGGAGCCGAGTGAGGCAAAGTACAGAAGGCGGCCCCGGAGCGCAGTCTTGCCAGCTGGAATTGACCCCCGCATTCCTTAGGTTCAAGCCAAGCTGTCCTGTGCTCCGCAATGAATCCTGCTGGCCCTGCGTGGCCGAGACTACAAGTCTTGTGGGTGCTGTGTCCGCTGCTGGCGGTGCTATTATCACCGTGGAGCCTGTGGGCTATCGAGGAGTGCACCTGGGAGGTTGTTCTGAACAAGTTCGAGACGGTAGGCAGTAACCTCGGAAGTGACCGATTCTTCGAGCAAGAGCCCCTGGACACAGTGGACAGCTTGTTCGGCCTTCTGGTGGATGCACCCATCGACCCGGAGGAGGTGAGGGGTCTGGGGCCAAGAGAGGTCCTGGACCTGCACCCCACTGGACTCTGAACATTTCCCTCAACCTCTCCTTGCAGAAATACATGGGCTTCCCTTACTACCTGAAGATCAACTACTCCTGCAAGGGAAAGGTGAATTCGTGCAGCCAGAGGGGGCTTATTCTGTGTGAACCTCAGTTTCCCCATCTCTAACATTTTTTAAAAGATTATTTATTTATTTATTTTTAGACAGAGGGGAAGGGAGAGAGAGAGGGAGGGAGAGAGAAACATCAGTGTGTGCTTGTCTCTCTCACGCTCCCCACCGGGGACGTGGCCTGCAACGCAGGCACGCGCCCGGCTAGGAATCCACAGTCAGCCTTTAGTTGGCAGGCGAGCGCTCAGTCCCCTGAGCCACACCAGCCAGGGCAACAAGAGCGTCTTTTCATGTGCTCATTCATCTATGGATCTTTTTTTTTTTTTTTTTTTTTATACTTTCCATTGCATTGCAGATTTTTCTTTTTTTTTTTTTAATTATTTTATTGTTGTTCAATTACAGTTGTCCGCATTTGCCCTCCCCCCACCCCATCCCAGTCAAACCCACCTCCCTCCCTTGCTTCCCCCCTCCCCCTTGGTTTTGTCCATGTGTCCTTCCTTGCAGTTCCTGAATACCCTTGTCCCCATTCTCCCCTTCCCCTTCCCCTCTGGTTACTGCCTGAATGTTCTAAACTTCAATGTCTCTGGTTCTATTTTGTTTCTCTGGTTGTATTTGCTTGCTTACCTCAGAAGCGTCTTGGCTGTGGCTGATCTAACTTTCCCGGTAGCTGATCTGGCCTAGGTGCCTTCGCTCCTGAGTCCTCATACGAAACTTTTTAACATTTC